>OX336382.1:22013298-22321339 GCA_946902895.1 Fragum fragum | reverse complement strand
GGAAGGGTTTTTTTTTTTTCCGGCCAATAAGAATTTTCGTTTTTGCTAGACGAAATAGAAATTAGATTATTGAAGCAACAAAAATACTAATACTCTATCCTCCATTAAATAATGATTTATTTTATACATTGTGTTCTCTGCGAAGAGAGATATAAACATAAAAATAAGGTATGCCCCTTAAATCCTGCACCTATCTCACATACGAAATAATTTGGCGCTTTGCAAAAATCTTAAAAAATAATATGTTTACTTTTTACTTTTACCTGAAACTCGTAATACAGAACTAAATAGGAGTACCTTACGGGATTCGAACCTACGCAGTAACGGCAACGTCGCCCAGCGACTGACGGCGTTGCCGTATCCGCTTAGGTTCGAGTCCCGTCTGTGTCAAATATAATAGTTGTTCTCTGCTAGGGTTGAAAAGACAAGAGTCACTGAGAGAATTCAATATACTATAAAAAGAATTTCTACAAATAGGAGTGTTTATAAACGTATTTATAAGTCGTGTATAAAGGCAAGCCAATTATGACCTCAATAGAAATAGACACGTTTACCTTTTGTAAGTTCTCTTTACGCTAGACAATGTAGATCCTGATTGTCGTTTTCTTTTTCCAGCACTGTATACAAAATGTCTCAAATCTTGAGTCCAATACGATTTTGGAAATAAAGATTCTAGCTTAGAAGCATTCATCCGTTTTATCATTGTGTCTACGTCTTTTATATCTACATTAATTATAGATCTTCTATTTTCATCATTGTTTGTTGCGATTAACGATTCTTTCGATTGCATATTTCTTTCGTTGTCTTTGTGTCTATCGTCTATTTTCTTTGATATTCCAGCTTCGTCTGGTGCTTTCATCTCTTCGTGTGTTTCCTTTGACATTTTTCTTTTCAGTTTTTCTTTGAAACGCCCTTTGCTGTTATCGACTTCTCGAATTACTTTTACATCATCGTGTAACTCCTCATCACGTGACACATATTCCTGTCTGTGATTGGTGAGACCTTTGCCTGAGTTAACGTCACTGATCTTTCGGAATTCCTTTAGTATGATGGTTGTGTCGGTTGCGTGTTGGTGTAAGGCAGCCATCATTATGATATTTGTAATTAGTAGGGATATCATCATAATGATTCCAAACTTAACAAAACTTGTCTTTCCGCCACTTTTACCACCCATCCTTTTTTCTTGGTTAAACTGCAAGGAAATTGCATCATTCTTAACCCTTTTCTGTAAAAAACCGAGGTTTTATCTAACTGTGATTTTTATACTTGAGAAAATATTGTGGATAAAGAAGAAATCCCCATAATATTTTCTACCACACAGGATGGTTTCACTCCAAATTGAATCTAGTCTTAATTGTCGTCTGCTTCTTTCAAATTGGACCAGTCTTAAATGTTAAACAAGAGGACCATGATGGTCCTATATCGCTCCCCTGCGCATGATGGCTCAAGGCTCTATGATATAAGTAAAATATCAAAGCCCCTACAACGAATTACTTGGGAGAAGAATATTTTTTAAAGATTCTCTTATATTGTGTATTGAAGATTCTACTATTTAGAGCTTAATTCCAGAGTACGGTAATTCTTTGGAGGGTTTTTGTAGAAGGTCAATAGGCATTGATACATACTAAATATCAAAGCTCTAGACTTAATGGTTTATGTGGAAAAGATTTTCAAAGATATCCTTCTATTTTCCTTTTTAAAATCTTTGATTGCACAGAAAATGGCTTATTTTCAGAATGCGGAAATTCTACGAAGTAATTTGGTAAAGGGTCAATAGGTTATGATACACACCAAATGCTAAATCTCTATGCCTGATAGTTTGGGAGAAGAAGATTTTGAAAGATTTCCTTCTTTATTAATATGTAAATCGGTGATCATATAGAATCGGGCTGATTTTAAAAATACTGTAATTTTTTTAAGTATTTTGGTGAAGTGTCAATAGACAATGATACATAATATTAAAGCACTAGGCCTTATGGTTTGGAGAAGAAGATTTCCAAAGATATCCTTCTTTAATTCTATGCAAAATCAGGGATCGCACAGAAAATGTACGGTTGTTCTCTGAAATATTTTGTTAGCGGATCAATAGACATTGATATACAAAATATTAAGCTTAAGGCCTTATGGTTTTGGAAAAGAAGATTTTCAAAGATTTCCTTCTTTAATTCTATGTAAAATAAGGGATCGTACAGAAAAGGGCTTATTTTCAGAGTAAGGTCATTCTTTACAGTATTTCGGTAGAGGTTCAATAGATGATGATTTACACCCAATATCAAAGCTTTATGCCTTATGGTTTGTGAGAAGAAGATTTTCTAAGATTTCCTTCTTTATTTCTATGTAAAATCAGGGATCGCACAGAAAATGGCTAATTTCAAGATACAATAAGTTTTTTGGTAGAGTGTCAATAGATGATGATTTATACCCAATATCAAAACTCTGGGCCTAATGTTTCGGGAGGAAAAGATTTTATAAGTTTTTTCACTCAATTGCCATGACAACCAAACTTCTTCGAAGAATTTTGAAAGAGCATGACGTCAGGATCATTTCTGTAAAGTTTGGTTGAAAACTCCATAGTTAGTTTAGAAGAGAAGATTTTTTTCTTATTGTAATTATGAACGGACCGACAGATGGACGGACGGACGCCGGACGATGACCGATCATAATAGCTCACCAAGAGCACATTGTGCTCAGGTGAGCTTAAAAGGGGAAAGGGTTAATTGAAAAGATGACAGTTTCAATAGATGTATTGAGGTATTATAAAATTTGAAATGTTCGTTCGTGTTTCACGCTATTGACTTGTTTACGCGGAATGAAGAACACGTGTATGTGATGCGGTTTATACACAATGAAGAGATTGTCGCATCATAGTTATGCAAATTGGTGCATGAACCCTTAAAAAGGTGACACAGTCACTAGATGGTCAAGATCTTAGACTAACCATAATAGAACGGGCGTGTGGATTAAGGGCATTTAAATGGGGAAAAAAAAGAACGCTGCGGGATAAAGTGGGAAAATGAAAAGATGCTTGTTACGAGCAGTTTCCCTCCTTTTCTTGTAATGTTTTAAAAACGTCCCTTCTTTCTGTGCTTCATAATGAGAAAGTGTGTGGTAAGGGGTTACGACATTTTCTGAGAGCGAAGCTTTTGAAATAGTTTTTTTTTGTTGTTGTTGTTGTTGTTGTTATGTTGTTTGTTTGTTTGTTTGAATTGGGTTTAACGCCGCTTTTAACTTTTTTTCAGTCATATTGCGGGTGCTGGAGCACCTAACAATATTTTTCCGGTATATCTCGCACCAGTACCATCATTACACCCTTTCCTAGCCTCCAGCTACTATCCAAATTGGGTTTACGATTATCCACCCATTGGTGAGAGACAAACGTTTGAAAATTTGTTACGATAGGATAGGGTGTTAGGATAAATTGCTTGTAACAAGTATTTTTCTTTTTCTCACAAATGTTTTCTACCTCATTTAAAACTTATTTTTCAAATCAGACCAACAGTCTCAAATTCCGATAATTTGAAAAAGGTTCGTGTAAAATTGCATTGATTTCGACGTCACTGTATTGCAGTTTATTAGGTAAAAATCAGATACTGTTGCACCTAACTATGTCTTGATGTCATTCCTCACACCAGAACAACTACAACATTCGTTCCTAGCCGAAAACTGCTCATACCACTTTGACGCAGTACTAATCGTTCGCTCATTGCTGAAAGGTAATTGACAAATCGCTGACCCCGCCCGCTGAGTCCCTAGGGCCCGCCCATTTACTCCGACAGGAAGTTCCTCTACGATTTTTAACGGCGTTATTTTGCATCATTTATGGCCAGTAGCGTGTAACAAAAAAGTATAATTGTTGGTTGGTGACCTAAACGTCGTAACTACATCTTGAATAAGGCGTACTTACGACGTTAATGTCACTAAAGCAAAAATAAAGATTAACAAAAATGGCGGTCAATATCGGAGTTGAAACTTTCGATTCCGGACTGAATAATTCATTTGATTGGTCGGTTTATTCCTCGGTTAACAGCTGTGACTGGTCAACTGACGCATGTCATGATTTTTTTGTTGTTTTTTTTTTGTGTTTTTTTTGTTTGTTTAATTTTTTTTTTAATCGGAAGGAATGGTAAGCCGAGGTAAATGTTTTATTCCAAAACCATACAAGAACATTTTGACTTGTCAAAATTAAAGAAGTTGCAGGCAATAATTTAAAATCAGCGTAATTCTAAAAGTCTTACACTTTCTGGTTAGAAAACATTCGAGAACATGAAGAAATTGCTATCTTCATTTTGACACAATGATTTACTAAGCTTTTTCTTTTTTTAGGGGCGAAAACAAAGAATGTTGTTGGAATGGGTATTCCAAAGTCCCAGTTACACAATCTAAACGATTACAGTATTTGGGTGACATATCTCTCAGTTTTACATGGAGTTTTAGTAGCTTGTTTTAGCCATACTTCATGGTCTATTTGTCATTCTAGCCTAGATCATGTGATATTTTCACTAAAAATTAAATTCAAATATGACATATGTTGATTTAATGCTATTGATAAGATGTTAAAATAAGAAGTTTAGAGCGAGTAATTCTGTTGGAGAGAGATCATAACTTGGGGTTTAAACTACCGACCTCAAGGCCGAGAGTGCAGCTAGTTACAAACTACTCCTTCTTACATAAACTTGTGAATTTTTTTATCAAGCAGTGACGTTCCTCATATATTTTCCTTTT
Source organism: Fragum fragum (assembly GCA_946902895.1). Classification (NCBI taxonomy): domain Eukaryota; kingdom Metazoa; phylum Mollusca; class Bivalvia; order Cardiida; family Cardiidae; genus Fragum; species Fragum fragum. The sequence goes on along the minus strand of OX336382.1, from coordinate 22,316,617 downwards.
CATACAAATATTATTAGTTCATTCATTATGAGCTTTAACCCATTCCCACAATGACGTTTTAACACCCCCACCCAACAAGAAAAAGCTTGGGAAAACATCGTGGAAAATTAGAAAATGTTTGTAAATAAACAATTTCTTCATCATCCACAATGTTTTCTTATCAAAATGACAAAACGACAGACAAATGCTAGATGAAAAGAGTATAAAGCAAGTATAAAATGTTAAATAAAAGAGTACGTCAAAATACATTACACTACCTGTCTATAAATCCGACATCATATTTCTTTTCGTAAACATCTAATCTACCCGTCTTGAAATTTGAATAAAACCCCACTTTTGGTTAATACAAATATAAATCATTCAAAATTGCAAAGCACCTTTACACACTTTTTAAAAATATACGAGTATTATAATGGTTTACCCTTTCATACACTTTACCTTTTACCAGTCGACTTAGTTTAAGACTGGTCCTAATTAAAGTGTATAGATGACAATTTTAAGTTGGTGAAATTATAGAAAGATTTTTGTCTTCCTTGGTAGAAAACATGGTGAGAAAGTAAGTAACTTCTATTTAGATTTTTTTTTTTTCATTTCCCTCAGTCTTTTCCCAAGCTTTTTAATGGGAAGTAAAAATCGGGCTTGTGTTGGATATATTTACAACACAATCTCCTTTTTTCACGCTGAAGATTTGTTTGTTTGAATGGGGTTTTTACGCCGCTTTCAACAATCTTTCAGTTATATCGCGGCGGCTGGAGCACCTAACAATGTATTCCTGGTATTTCTCACACAAGTACCGCCATTACATCCTTTCCTAGCCTCCAGCTGCTATCCCACATAGGTCTACGATTATCGACCCATTAATGGAAGACCACATAGTCGGAAAGGATGAGTGCAATCGTAGGGAATCGAACCCGGGACCTCTAGATTGACAGTCCGACGCGCTACCAACTGCGCTATGACGGCGGCTTCACGCTGAAGAGAAATGACTATAAAACGTTTAGGGAAAAGATAACGAGCATTTTTTTTATTTTATTTTTTTCATTTTTTCAAATATTCTTATCCTGTTCCACACTAATTTATTGATTTCAACGGATTTTAAATCACCCAATGCAAGTTTATTGTATTTTTTGTTTTCTGACAATACGATAAACTGCCCGAAAATCTATTGGTAACCTTATTCAGGTCGGCGTAGTTGTATTCGTCCGTATTGATCTCTCCGTTCTAGTCATCATTGTTGTTGTTGTTTTAGTATGGGTTTGCCCTTATGAAAGGGGAACGAATCGATAAACCTTTGTTGCTGATTTGTTCAATTACAAAATAGATCAGAGAGGCTGTCATTTTTTGTCTTTTTGTTTGTGTGTGTGGTTTGGGGGGGTGCTGTTGTTGTTGTTGTTGTAACTTTTTTATTTATTTTTTTTATTTTAGACTTGTCCAAATTCAAAAGATTAGCAGACGATGTCACAATTCAAAAAGTAGCCATCCTTTACGATAGCAAACATTGTGGAAAAAAACAAGAAATTTTTTCTTTGACTACAGTATTTTCTCAAGAAAAATATCAAAGGGTTGAAAAATAAGGATTGAACGATAAAGAAATGAAATTGAAACGACTCGTGATTTTCAATTTAAATATATTTCATTGCCATGGTAATACATATACATAAAAAAATCTAGTCCTTGAAGATTTAAACACAGTGCAGGCTACAAATCTTCATTGTTTAGATTTGGCCTTCCTCAGTTTAGCCCTACATACTCGACAGTCTTCTGTTTCGATATAATTCAAATTGAAAGATAACTGCTCCAACATCTAAAACACAGTGTAGTTAACCTAATCTCACCCAATGACACTTTTTGGTTCCTTTCAAGGAAAAAAAGCTCTTTGAAAACATTCAGGTAAAAGAAAAATCGCTTGTTACAAGCAATTTCTTCATTATCGATAATGTTTTCTACCCCAAATGACAAAGATTTAAAAAAAAATCAACTCAAAATTGTCTTCTACAAATTCTATCAGCTGAGACCAGTCTAAAAATTGTCGTCTGGTAATGGGTTACATGTCGTCGTTGTCGTTCTAAAACGTAACTACAGCTTGAATCAAGCTGTAGTTACGACGTTTTAGAACGACACCGACTGTGTAATCTGTAATTGCAATGATCTGGCAACAAAATGTTACATTTTTAACACCCTTGTACTTATTTAAATATAAACCTCCAGGAGTTACATTTTTAACACCCTTGTACTTATTTAAATATAAACCTCCAGGAGAGAAGAAACCTTTCGCATGTTACCAAAAACGAATAGATACAACTTGTGTCGCCTGTTGAACACTTCTTTTTCGAAAACGTTTATCTATTGTCGTGTATTGTTGTTGTAATAGTTGGGTATTTTGTTTGTTTGTTTTGTTTTTATCTATTTCAACATAATCCCGCCTTTTACACCCATAAAGGGAAAAGATTTTCGAAAATATTGCGGAAAATTCTTTATTTGTAAAAATTGCTCTCTACATTGAACAACACTTTTTTCTTCAATTTTTTACAATTTAGAAATAATCCTCTGCAACTTCTTTGACTTTGGGCCAGTGTATAAATTTGTATCGTCTGATAATGCGTTTCGGTGTTATTTATGGCGATTTATAATTTGTTTGGTTTCTTTTCTCCCAGAGAATTCTCATATATTCGTCAAAACAGTATAGTTCAGTGGAAAAGCCAAGGTAGAAAGCTGCTGTCGGCAATCGAATTCAGAACCCCTTTATCTCTTCATCGGGACAATGACCGTATGGCCTCACGCCCTGAAGAGTTTTCGAAATCGCACAATTAAGGATGTGTCTTAATTGAAAGATTTGACGAAAAACATTTCACAGTCGTGCTCATTCTATTCATATAAGATGTTTAACACATTTAAGATGTTTAATCCAGCGGAGGTCAATCCAAAACTAATTATACATTTAGGTACAACGGTCATTCTAGGTTCAGAAAATCGTTAAAATTTGCTGGTTTGAATGGGGTTTAACGCCACTTTCAACAGTATTTCAGACAAACCGCGGCGCATGACGGCTTGTATATGAGTGTATATTCACTAATATAAAGAATAATAAAACAGCTTCCTCTTAACAAATAACTCAGCGACAGATGTAGAGTGCACATCAAAGAGATTGCACATATAACATGAAGTTAATTAACTTGGGAACCTTTAACAATGTTAATACTTTATACATGACTTCGATGCTTAGTACAGCCGAATTCATTGCAAAAAGAAATTTTCTTTTTTTTACTCTTTTGTCAGGACTTTTTACTCGAACTATTAGACCTGTTAAATATAAATTTCTAGAAAAGCTTTAAATCACTCTAAGATAATGTAAAATAAAGCCGGTTGAGTTAATTTTTTAAGCGACGGTCAACTGGCCAAAATTTTGTCAAATCTGTATTGTCTTCGCTAAATCCATTCCAACACAATCCTTCCTTTTCACGCCCCAAAACATTGCGGAAAATGAAGAAATTGTTTGTAACAAGACATGTCCACGATTTTGTTGTGTGGGAATGGGTTAACACATATACGGGTCAATATATAAATGGCAAACTACGAACTAAATTTTATTTGCAAAGAGCTTAAATACTTAATTAGCCTATTACCACACGGCATAAATCTAGACTAGTTCAAATTGAAAGAAATTGTCGACTACAATTTTAGGTTGGTAGAACTTTACCATTTCTATCTTTTTTGGTAGAAAAAAATGTGGATAATGAAGAATATGATAGTCACAAGTAATTTCTTCATGTTCCAATTTGTTTTCCCGAGCTTTTTTTTTCTCGGGGCGTAAAATAGAGAGAGTGTGTGGGAATGGGTTTAACTGAGGTTCTTGCTACTTAATACATGTTAAATGATCAATATGGTATCTTTATCGTTTAATATCAATTACATTTTATTGAAAAGTGATTTGAAGAAGGTATTTACCAACATAGAAGCCAAAGACGAGATTGATCAAAGGCAGAATTGTGCCCCTTGCCATGTTGACTCCACTATTGGAGATAAAACCAACGGTTTCTTGAAATGCAAAAACAGGGACGGATGCAGGGGTTGGTTCAATGCGGTCGATATGTAATGCCGAGGCTGTAAAACACGCAGGTGTTGGAGAGGAAATTGGTAATGCCGAGGCTGTAAAATACGCAGGTGTTGGAGAGGAAATTGGTAATGCCGAAGCCGTAAAACACGCAGGTGTTGGAGAGGAAATTGGTAATGCCGAGGCTGTAAAACACGCAGGTGTTGGAGAGGAAATTGGTAATGTTGAAGCCGTAAAACTCGCAGGTGTTCGAGAGGAAATTGGTAATGCCGAAGCCGTAAAACACGCAGGTGTTGGAGAGGAAATTGGTAATGTCGAAGCTGTAAAACACGCAGGTGTTGGAGAGGAAATTGGTAATGCCGAAGCTGTAAAGCACTCAGGTGCTAGACAGGAAAGTAGTAATCCCGGAACTGTAGAACAAGCAGGTGCTTGTTCAAAAGAGGAACAGGGTGATGCCGAGGCTGTAAAAAAGGCTGCTGCCGGTTCTTCTAAAATGAGTGGTGATTCCGAGGCATTCAAGTAGTCCCGGGCTTTTGCGAGCGAAGCTGTTTTCTTATGGATTATATTCATCATATCTGTGAGGAAAAAATCATCATATCAAAATAAATGAATTAAGTTTGTTGGTCGAATGATTATTTGATTTATCAATTGGCTCATCGTTATTTTGGGTTCGTATGTGATATGAAAATACTTCAATAGCGACCAAATTGAAAATTGTTTCCATTTTGAAAACCAAGATTGTTTCTTGCTCAACCACGACTGATACCGTATACGTTTGTAAAATTTCATCAACACAACACCGGGTCTGAGTTGAACAATATTTCATTTAGTTAAAGTCATTTTGAATAAGAAAAAAAATCGTTCACAATTTACGGGTTGCTGACCACGCCCAGTGAGCTCTGCCTTTTATTTTATGTTCATGACGACATATTTTCAAATAATGTCGTTTATTTCCTCAGTCCAAATGACATGTCGGAGGTCAATGTGCAGGGCCATCAGTTAGATGAGTCGAAGTTCGGATAACTCGAGATCAGAGAGCCATCGTTCTGTCAACGTAACGATAGTATACTTACCATAGAAAGTTATCGGCATGCATCTGTCCCTGTGAAAGGAAAATAGATAGTGTCATTTTTTATATCTGTTTTATTTAATGGTGCATTCTTGCGGGCTCAATTTTTTGTGGGTGCAAATTCTTTGATGGTGTAGTTCTTTGTCTGTTCAGTTGATACGCTTGAATTTTTTGTCTTTTGTTGTTTTTGTTTTGTGTTGTAATTGTTGCTGCTGCTGTTGTGATTTTTGTTGTTGTTGTCGTTGATTCGGTGCAATTCTTTGTGCGTGCAGTTTTTGTGGGAGTACTTTTGTGAGTATACGTATTTATTGGTGTATTTTTTGTGGATACAATTTCTAGTGTGTGCAGTAATTGTTGGTGTAATCTATGTTAGTGCAGCTTTTGTGGATGCAGATTTGTAGGTGCAATATCTTGTGGGTTCAGTTTATGTTGCTGCTTTTTGTGTGGGTTGGGATGCGGTTTTGTAGACACGATTTCTTGTCAGCGCATTTTATGTTGGTGCAATTCTATGTGGGTACAGTTTTTTAATTGCATTTTTACAGGGACCAGTTAAGTGGGTGTATTTTTGCCAGTGTATTTTTTGTGCCTTGTTAAGCAAAAGGTGAACATCTAAGAAATTCAAAAATGAGTGACCCCGATCAGTCGAATAGTTTTCCTGAATTTATCACGGTACTTCTACTCTATCATATGTTTCTTGTCAAATACTGTCTCTGAATGACCTCTGCTGGATACATTCTCTCTGTCTCAGACATTTATTTACGATTTTCCCGGATGTTTGCCTGACGGGGATCATATCATTACATATATATGACATAATAGAAATTTTCTTCGTCGTCTTTGAAAGTTTATCAAGAAGCAGCCACCATTTTCAAATTATGCAGCTGTAAAGGTCTACAAGATTATGGATGAAAACCCGAAGTTGTGACTCTCTTACGGAATTGACCAATAGCTTGCCCCGCCCACTTACTCCCTAGGCCCCGCCCAAAAACTCCAACAGGAAGTTCCGCTTCGAATGTTAACGGCGTCATTTCGCAAAGTTTATGGCTAGTATAGCATGAAACAAAAAGGTAAAATGGTAGGTTGGCGACCTAAATGTCGTAACTACGGCTTGAATAAGCTGTAGTTACGACGTTAAAGTCGCCAAATCAACGAAAGAGGTTAATAACAATGGCGGCTATGTCGGAATTGAAAGCTCAGGTCCGGACTGAATAAATAAATTTATTGGTCGTTTGATTCCTTGATTGACAGCCGCGATGGTCAGTTTTCCTATACACGTAATAAGCAGGTAAATTTGACGCAACCATATTCATATTGCATTTATTTAGTTTTACATGACCATATTTATATTGCATCTATTTAGTTTTACGTGACAATATTCATATTGCATTTATTTAGTTTTACATGACCATATTCATATTACTTTTTTTTAGTTTTACGTGGCCATATTCATATTGCATTAATTTAGTTTTGTGTGACCATATTCATATTGCATTTTTTTCCTAAAAAGACATCCCCGTTAGTTTGTAGGGGTGTGACAGTGACAAGAGGCAATTTATGCCTTTTGGTCAAAAGGTTTTAACCCATTCCCAGGCAACAAAATTTTAGACTGTTCCAAATTGAAAGAAGCTATCGACGACAATTTTAAGTTAATGGAATTATAACTTGTCTCATGTTTTTGGATAGAAAACATTGTAGAAGATGAAGAAAGTTTTTGATATAAGCAGTTTCTTCATTTTCCAAAATGTTTTCCAGAGCTTTTTTCATGAGGGGCATAAAAAGTAGGTATTGTTTTGGAATGGGTAAAATTGATTCCTGAGAAAAGCTTTTCTTCGTTGATATGTTATGGACCCAAAAATACGTCACGAGGACTGGTGAACTCTCCACGAAGCAGAATCGAGGGGACTTAGTTTAAACATATTTTATTTGCATAAATAAACATTTGTACACCGAAATTATAATGAAATACTAACTTCATGCAAAAAGGATGAGAACGGAAGCAGAGCTTATATTGTTCCTCTCCTTCATAATGTTCAAAAGATGTACGACTATTTAAATCATTCCTTTGTTAATGCATAATACAACTATTTCGGTAAGAAGAAGAAAATGCTTTGAGGGTTTAATAAAGAATATGGAGGTCATTTAACAAAGCAAAAGGAAAAAAAGATGAAGATAGGCAATAAGGGTGTTCATTGAGTGTCTTATTGTTGTATTTATCTGCTAGTGCTATTTCTTACTTGCGAACGCGTTCTTGTATCAATAGAGTTAAAAGCGTTTACTTTCTTTAATATATCTCTGGACTTCCAGGAAGATTTTTTCGTTGTCTTGGAAGGTCAGATCATCATTACCAAATAAAAGAGTATCGATATCAATATTAATCAAATCTGAAAGATTATTATAAAGGGAGTTCCTAATAGAGTTATACTTATTGCATCTAAAAAAGTAGTGTTCACTCGACTCTATCCCTCCGCAGGTACACAAAGGGGAGTCAACAATGTTTCTATTAAATAAATGGTGGTTCAAAGAACTGCATTTATTTCGAATTCTAGTGTGAATGACCTGGAGCTTCCTTTCTCCAATAAAGTACAGCTTTTTAGGGACTGGTTTATTTCTATTTAAATAGTTTTTGAAAAGAGATAAAGAGTCTTGGTTCCTTATTTCTATTGGTAAGTTGTTCCATTCCTCAATAACAGAAGGAAGAAACGATCTTTTGTACAGCTCCGTTCTACATGAAGGGACTCTGTGATTAATGGATCCTCGAAGATTGTACGAAGATGTAGTTTCAGTTCTTTGAGGGACTAATTGGCTCAGGTTGCTAGGACTTAGACCTTTAACCATTTTAAAATATAATATTAATTTATGTTTCCGCCTCCTTTCGTGAAGTGATTCCCAACCTATCTCGACATTAAGATCGGCGATAGAAACTAATTTCGAGCAGCCAGATACGATTCTAGAAGCTTCTGTTTGAATTTTATCAAGTTTATCTTTAAGATATTTAGGACAGTTGTCCCATACTACATCTGCATATTCTATTAATGGACGTATAAATGAAAAATAAATAGTCTGAAGAGAGTTCCTGTCTAAACACATATTTAGAGATCGCATAATATTTAATCTTTTCCAAGCCTTATCAATCGAGTTTTTAATATGATAATCCCAGGTACCATCATCAGATATATAAATTCCTAGATGTTTGTGGTTTTGTACAATTGGTATTTTCATATTGCCATGTATAGATCTGGATGCGCAGGTTTTTTATTTTTACGACTTATAACAAGAGACTCTGATTTTAGTGGGTTAAATTTAACAATCCATTTTTTCGCCCAGTCATTAATTTTATCAATATCAGATTGCAATTTCTCACCGCAAGTATCAGGATTATCAATTTCAAGGGCTAGGCTAGTATCATCTGCAAATAAATTTACATTTGATTCTAAGTTGACAACTATGTCGTTTATATAGATTAAGAAGAGCAATGGACCCAAGATTGATCCTTGCGGCACTCCGGCTTTTAGTATACATTTATCAGATACACTTCCGTTTAGAACAACCCTTTGATACCTCTCAGATAGGTAATCATTAAACCAATCCAAAAGTCTTCCTTTAACTCCCGCACGATTTAATTTAAATAACAGTCCTTTGTGCCAAACTTTATCGAATGCTTTGCTAACATCAAAAAAAATCATACGGAACTCATGCCCGTCGTCTAGGGCTTGACAAATTTTATTGTAAATTGAAACAGTTTGGTTCACAGTAGAATCTTTTGGTAAGAAGTCGGATTGAAAGGGGGTGAAAAAATTGTTCTGTAACAGGTAAGAGAAAACATGGTCATAAACTATTTTTTCAAAAACCTTTTCAATAGTATTGAGAAGGGAAACCGGTCTGTAGTTTGAAGCGATGGATGGATCCCCACTTTTAAAAATAGGGCATACATTTGAAAACTTCCATGATGAGGGTAACGTAGTTAAACTTAAAGATGCATTAAAAAGATCACAAAGAGGTATAGCAAGGGGTAGAGCCGCTTCTAATAAAAGCCTATTGTGTATCCCATCCGGACCAGATGCCTTTCCTACGTCTAGATCTTTTAAAATATTAAAAACTTCATCCGGGAATACTTCAAAATATTCTATTCCAGTCTCATTTTCTTGGTGCGGTTCAACTGGTAATGTATTAGCATCATCATCAATGCGCGATTGACTCGCAAAGAAATTGTTCAATAAATTTGCTTTTTCAGCATCATCTGATAGTAACGTATTATTGTTTTCATCAAAGAGAGGAGGAATTTCAGACTTATTAGCTTTAGACGGTTTCATAAATTGTTTTAATGTTTTCCACCAATCGCGAGAGGTCAACCTACCTGAGTTTAGATTCGATGCTAGTTTTTTAAAATGTTCATTCTTTCTCTGTCGAATTAGATCAATAATTTCATTTCGAAAAGCTTTGAATTTCTTCCAATGGTGTTCACTATTAGTTTGCCTAGCTTTTCTGTACATTCTTTTTCTTTGTCTTATCTTCAGTTTGATATCAGAAGTTAACCACGGAGGCTCAAAAGTCTTGACAGTTACAGTTTTATTTGGTATGAACATGGCTGCTTTTTGCATAATTATGTGTGTGAGGTTGCTCGCATATATATCGATATCAACATTTTTTATGGTGTTCCAGTCAAAGTTAAAAAGTGCCGACCTAAATGCATCATAATCTCCAACATCATACTTCCAAATTGACCTTCTAAATGATTTATTTTTAGGTTTAATAAAATTAAAAACGCCAAATATAGGACAGTGGTAGCGAACATGATTTTCAAGACAAGGTTCACCGACTCCTGATACAAGAATGGATGCCTTATTAGATACAATGAGGAGGTCGATTATCGATGAAGAATTTTCTGTAAAGTGAGTCGGTTCAGTAATGCATTGAGATAAACTAAACTGTGTACAAAGGGAGTTGATTTTATTAAGATAAATTGGGTTCCGCTGGTTCCAGTTAAAGTCACCTGTTATTATGATGTCTTGAATATTTGTGTCGATTGCAAGACCAAAAGAGTCTTCGATTAATGCATTATATGCTACGGGCGAATTAGGGGGTCGGTAGAATACACCATACAGAAAATTTTTATTATTGCCTAACTTAATATGTAACCAAACACACTCTAATCCATGTATTTCAAGGTCACGCCTTCTCACATATGACAAGTTACTTTTAACATAGACGATAACCCCGCCGTAAGAATCAAGATCTCGATCCTTCCGTTCTGGATAGTGAAAAGAGGGAAAGTATAGGTTTGACGACGGGAAATCCTCATTGAGCCATGTTTCAGAGAACGAAATTACATCAAATTTGGAAAACTCTGTATATAAAATATCGACCTTATTTCTAATGCTTTGAACGTTATAATGTACTGTTGAAAGATGATTAGGGTAATTAAGAAAATTATACAAATCATAAGTGCAAGGTGAAGATAACTCTTCACGAATCAGGGGACCAGGATTCGGATGCACATCGCCTGACAAATTAACTAGTAGCACGATCCACAATGCGAGCACAGTTATTACTGAAAGAACTGTTGGTAGTGGAAAGCAGAGAGAAACTCTTTGATTTTTGTAAACGTAGCTATACCTTCTAATCCGACGCGTGATAGTTTTATTATTAAAATTCAAAGTAACGTATAAACATAGCAATGCAGTACGATGATTTTTCAACATTAGAAAAGTTACTACAGTTAACAACATTCTGAATCTGAAGTATAGCTTGAATGTTGGCATAGATGTGATAATTGATTTACTACTCAACTTGGCCATAGCTCAAAATAAGACACGATTGCAAATGTTATGCCACACAAACAGACCACACTGTCAGAAGCAAGACAGAAGACGTATACATTCAAATGTGAGAAAGACATAGAAGAACACCCTTTTTGACTACAAGTGGAAAAGCGAGCATTGAGAACAAGGAAGTAAAAGATCAAAATGTAAGTTAAACAAAGAGTAAATAACAATTTAACAAATGTACAACAAAAAAGAAAAGAAAAATGACATATGTACAAAAAACAAATAGCTGGATTAGTATTTGAGAACATAGATATGAGAAATAATGTGAATAAAAATAATTTTCGAATGGAATTTCTTGCAATTAATTAAATAGGTTTTTGTCGTGTTTTTTTTTTTTTTTTTTTTTTTTTTTTTTTTCTTCTTCTTCTTTTTTCTTGTTTTCTTGAAGATAGAAGATATTTGTAGACTATAGGAAAAATAATGTGAATAATCACAAAAAAAAAAAAAATCGAATGAAATTTCTTGCAAGTAAATAAAAGGTTTTATTCAAAGTCTCTTAAATGTTTTTTCATATTATGAAAATAAATTGAAAGCTTCCAAATTGATTGCAATATTCGATCAATGGGAGATAAATACAATTAGTTTGATAGAATCTCGCCCTTGTGACTGTCAGCCGAAACAAAACGCTGACAGGTCATTTAGGCGATCTGCATAGCTCGGGTACAGGTGCCGAATAAAGAAAATTATAAATTGAAAGAGGGATATAATTCTTATAGATAGGATTTTACAATTGCCCCAGTCAATCACATCGACATATGTTTGAGATCATTTTGACAAAACATAAAAAATAAACAACAAAGATAAACAACAAACAGTCCATGATTATAGAATTTTTGATCAGGACAATATATATTCCAACCGTTGAATTTGTATTTTAATCTACCCAAAAATGACTTTTTAACGGCACAACTATAGATAATGGAGAAGACTTGTATCAGTCTCTCTTTTAAACGTCGCCCTATCTGCAGTAGTGAACCCTTTCTCATGCAATCCTTGAGTTTTACGTCCCCATGATATCATACTTGTCACAGCAGTGTATAAAGAAAAGAAACCTATATCATTCAGTGAGGTTACTTTGTGAAATTTTACTCACTCTAAAATGTCTTCTGCTACACTTTGAATTTGGACAAGTCCAGTGTAATGAAAAACAGAAAAGGGTTAATTACAGTCGCTTTCAGATAAAGTAAAAAAAAGTGCGAACGGAAGACTGAACGCCTATAAGTATACATTCTATTATGGGTTGTTAAATGATCAAACTTGGTCGCTTAATCCATTACCACACAATCCCGATTTTACTCCCCCTAAAGAAAAATGTTTTAGGAATCGGCATGGAAAAACAAGCATTCTCTTCATTATCCACAATGCTCTCCACCCAAAAAGACAGAGAATCTCAAAATGTCTTCAACTTAAATTTAACATTTTATAAATTCCTTGATTTCGGACCCGTCTAAAATTTTGTCAACTGGGAATGGGATTTTTCAAACTATGTTTGCAGGGCGTTAAAAGTATGTGGGAGTTTATACCTTATCTGTTAGCGAGTTTGAGGGAATGTATATACGAACTAAGGAGGCACATGGAGAAAAGAAACCCTCTCCTACCTCAACCGGGGATGTACCGGGAAACTATTGTTAATCATTTGAACGAATATGAGTGATCAAGACATCCCAACAACAGCTTGTGAAAGCTGCAGTTACGACACCATGGTAACCCATGGTCGATATTTCAAAGAGAAACCGTTAATTTTTATCGCGTACGAGCGTGTTGTACGCAGTCACAGCTGCAACCTTGGATGCTCGTCCCGCCCACTGACTCTGCTGAACACGCCCACCGATACCGAAATGAGATAAAAGTTTGCAACTAATGACCACCAACATGTAACAATAAAGTAGAATGGTTAGAATTCGACACAAACATCTCAAATTCAGCTTGTATCAATTGAGATTATGACATCTAATTGCCAGTCATAAATGTAATAAATTGCCAGCCCTGCAAGAAAGCTTCACATAAATGTCGGATTTCTAAGTTTAGTCTAATGACCACCATTATGTAACATTAAAGTAGAATGGTTAGACTTCGACACAAACAACTCAACTTCAGTTTGAATCAATTGAGATTACGACATCCAATTGTCAGCCCTGCAAGAAAGCTTCACATAATGTCGCATTATCAAGTTCAATCTCGGTATAAATGAATACTTTTATTGGTCGAATGACGCTTTGATTGTAAGACGTTATCGGTAAATAGTATACATAAAAGACATTTTCGAGGGGCGCAAAATAGAGTTAGTAACGCAATATAATACTTTATCATAGGCGCTGATTCAGAATTAGGAACTAGGAAAAGCTTATCAGATTATATCATACGGCCAATTAGCTTCGCTTGACATGTACTCATAATAATTCATTGAATAACCGCGACTAAGTTAATGTGAGAAGGTATACGAGCACTCTTCATGATATCGTGGAACAAATCAATAAGAATAAAACTCAGCCTATCCGTTTTACACGAGCGATATAAGACTGGTCATTAAAAGCACGTGAGTGTCTATTTATAGTATACGGGTATTTTGACAAATTTATATTTAGATTGTCTATTCTATTTATAGTGAGGTAAGGTTTTTCCACAGATATAAAAAACAGACAGTGAAAATTCCAAAACCCCGCAACCAAAGCTTTATTAATGCCTGAGTTACGAGACTCAGGAACCACACCGACGAGCCGGCATTTAGCTGATTATATTACATTTTTCTATCTATTAATCCTTTCAACGTTAAACTAACAGACACATTAAAAAGAAATACTGTGTGAACAAAAAAGATCGTTCGCAAGGAACAATTACCCATATCTCAAAGTATTCCATGCTGCTGTTGTGTTTTACAATTTTCCTGCAATTATGATTTTTTTCTCTTGGATATTAGCCTATTGGGACCATTCTAAATTTCATAAAAATCTTTGGTTAATTGAGTTTAAAATTAATGGGGTTATCCAAAGTTGTAGTTACGACGCCTTGGCAGGGCCCGGCCGAAATGGCTTACAATTGATATTGTCATAATGTGCAGTTTTACTAAAAGATATTTGTGATACCTAGTCGCAGTTCATGACATTTGAATGTACAGTGGGTGTAATAAAGTTTTAACAATCATAACAGTTCCGTTTGGTACCAGTATATCGAAAATAGACGGTGGAAAATAGTTACTTTTTTAGGCCTAGTTTACACATAACCTCGTCATATGGACTAAGCTTGATGGTAGGACCATTTTCAACTACCTTCACGTGGGCATTCCCGTTAGTCGTCCAGAAACTGAAAATCTGCTTGCTTTTTTTTAATTAATTCAGGAACTTTACAAGTTTGTAATTGGCACTCGTTAGGTCCTCGGATACAAATACATTTTCTTTGCATGTTTTCAAATTAGATTTAGCGCGAATAACATTCCACTTAGTGTGATACGAGGAGAATTTGACCAGAATTTGTTTGTGTTGTTTGGACCCTGGGCCTACCGGATGGCAGCGGTCTATGTCAGACTCTGTTAGTTTATTGTGATCTGACTTCAGTACTTTTGTATTTATGAAATCCACTACTGATTTGGTCATTTCGTGTTCACTTAACTTATTGTTTATTTTCAAGTTGTTGAACCGGAGAGAATTTCTCCTTCCATACTGCTCAAGGTCGTTCAATTTAGTTTTCATGGTTATGTTTTCAATTTTGAGCTCCTCGACATTTTCGGTTAGTTTGTCAATTTCCTCAGACTTTTTGGCAATCGTTTCATCTTGTTTCTCAATTTGTTCTTTCTGTTTCTCAATTTGTTCACTCTGTTTTTCGATTGTTTTCTTTTGATCGACTTCTTCACCCCATCTAATGTTTCTGCAACTTTTTTAGATTTTTCCAAATTCATAGGGGTACCAGACGTCGCTGTAAAGTAATTACAGTTCAAAGATTAGCTACCCCAAATGATAGTAATAAATTTTGTGGAAATATGCGAAATTGACTTTAACAAGTAATTTTTATTTTTCCCACAATGTTTCTACTTACCTTGCATTCTAGCGCAATTTGAAATGCAGTCTAGAACTTCGATATCATTTTTTTCAATTTTGACCAGTTTGAAATTTGTCGTTTTTTTTTTTTTTGTTTTTTTTTTTTTTTATTTTTCTATTATTATTATTATTATTAAGGTTAACGGTAAAACCCTTTCTTCCGCCATTATATGAGAGAGGCATTGAAGTACATTTCGAGGAATGAAATGGATTCAACGGCACAAGGGTTTTTAGCTAGCAAAGCTTAATTTCACAGACGAAATTTTGAGGTCTTCTCAAAGTGCAACGAGTGCAAAATGCCACTAGGGGCTTAACTACTGTATTCACTGAATGCGTTCGCCATAAAAAGTAGTTCTTATGTATTTCAGGATTATTGCAAACACTCCACATATATAGAGAACTTTCAAAATCATGGTTTTTAACCCATCCCCAGTCAATTCCGTTTTCTAAGCATCTCAAGAAAAAAGCTTTGGAAAACATTTTCTTCAATGTCCACAATGTTTTCGACCCAACAAGAGAAAGATTTTCTAACTTCCGCCAACTTGAAATTGTGGTCTATCACTTCTTCCAGTTTGAACCAGTCTAAAATTTTGCCATATTGTAATGGGTTAACTCCTGGGTAACTTTTACCTCGTTTATTTGTCATGATAACCTTTAACAAAGAAGATTATTAACAAAACCATGCTTTGCTAGCCTACAGTACCTCCAGTCCTTTGATTTTTTTACCTTTTCGTCTGTTCAACAAGTTTAACAGTTGACCGACCTTCAAATGACGATGTCGAACCGCTATTCGAGGTCACGTGGGCCGCTAGGGCTAAGTAAACCAACACAATAATTTTCAGCATCCTTGTACAGTTGAAACTAGGTACTCTGTGAAGATGGATTAATGAGAAGCTTTTTAGCTAGCAAAGCGTCCGCTTTTATAGCTTAAGTTAACAGACAAATTTTGAGGTCGTCTTACAGTTCAACGAGTGCAAACTGCCACTGGAAGCTAAACCACTAAATCCATACGCCGTAAAATAGTTCTTATGTATATCAGGAATATTGCAAACTCTGCCTGAGCGAATCGTGTTCAAAATGACTCTGATCAGAGTCTTCAAAGAAATTGCAGACGACAATAGTAAGTTGATGGAATTTAAAAGATATTGTGCCTCTGGGTAGAAAACAGTGTGGAAAATGGAGAAATTGCTTGTAACAATCAATTTCTTCATTTTCTTCATTGTTTTCCAGAACTTTTTTCTTAGGGGGCGTAAAAAGGAGGGATCGTGTGAGAATGAGTTAACTGCTTGGTTACTTTAACCTCGTTAATATGACATGATAACCTTCGACAAAGAAAATTAATGAACAAAGCAACGCTTTGCTAGCTTACAGTAATTTCAGTACTTTGATTTATTATGAGATTGCGTTATTCGCATCAAAATACGAAAGACAATCAATTCCAGTGAATACAAATCGTTTAACCAATCAAACCATTCATTTAGATATTTAGATATTAGATATGAACTTTGAACTACGAGACTGATTGACATTAACGTAAAGCATTTTTTTTTTCTTTTGGTCTAGCGACCGGAACTTTGTGAGAACAGCTCATTCAAGGTTTAGTTCGAGCGGTTTGTTCGCCAATCAACCATTTTTGCCGTTGTTAATGTTGTTGTTTCTATTCTTACAGGTAACTAGCTATAAACTTCCGAAATCACGGTATTTATTATGTAAGTCGACCTTTCTGTCCATTACACTGGGTTTGGTCGGCGATTCGTCAATTGACCAATAGCAGCTGTTAATCAAAGAACCAATCAATCAATCAAATCATTTATTTGGAGCGAAATTGACCTTTGACCTCCGACATTGGACGATATGTTTGTGAAGCATTTTACTTGGTTTATCGGCTTTAAACGTCGTAACTTCAGCTTATTCAGGCAGTAGTAACGACTTTTAGGTCGCCAACTAAAAATCTTAGTTTTTTGTTACATGTTACTTGCTATAAAATTTGCAGAATAATGCTGTTTCAAATCGATGGTCGAAGTCAATGGGTGTTGTCAAGAGCATAAGCGGACGGGGTTAAGGTAAAATTCACGGCTCTTTTTTCATACTCATCCCCTACCAGACTGCGTCATTAAACTCCCTTTTAAATACCGATTTGTCTTTTGAACCTTTCTTTCAGTATTGTTTGTATGGGGTTTACGCAGCTTTTAACAATTTTTCAGTCATCGCGATGACTAGAGCACCTTACAGTGGATTCCTGGTATATCTCGCGCCAGTACCATCATTGCATCTTCTCCTAGCCTCCCGCTGTTCATCCCACTTATGTTTACGATTATGATTCTATTGCTGAGAGACAAGTGGGGGAAAGGATATGTGCCGCCGCCGCCGGGGATCGAACCAATGACACCCAATGATTGAAGATTAGGAGTCTGATGCGCTATCCCTATCAACTATGACGGCGGCCGTTTTCCCGTTTTAGAAACTACGAAAACATTGCAAAACGTTTAAAGCAAACGTAAACGATTTTTGAATTAACGCGTTACGAAATTTGACCAAGGAGGCCGTTTCCCCGTAGAAAGGCAACATAAATTCTTATTGAGGTAAAGATGTACAATATATAGTGAGTGATCAAAGGACAATTAGTCTACAAAGATAATCCTGTATAGACAAATTGACTTTTGATCAGTCACAATAACTTGTACATCTATACGTATAATTTGTTTGTTTTTATCGAAACTTGAAGCCTTAGACTGACGTTGGTGTCATTTTTCATCTTGCTTCAGAAAAATATTGTAAGGTAAGCCTGACATCAACAAGCGCTTTGCAGAGCGGCGCATATACGATTGAATTGGCTGGTAAGTGAATAAAAGCACTGTAAATTAAAGGTATTTTACTTAGTCAAGCGTAGATAATTACGAAACGACTTTAGCATGCACAACTAGACATTATAGAGATTCACTTAAGCAAGTTTTATTACATTCCAATAACTGCTACGAACTGCAATTTTCCATAATAAATAGAATTGAAGATGTTGGAGGAGTTGTGCACACAAAAGTAAACGCTTTCACTCTAAGCTCTTATGCTAAATGCAGGGTAGATAATTCCGAAACGACTTGAGGAATTAAAGTAGTTTTGTCTCATTCACAAATTTTGGCAAGTTTCAGTTCATTCCTGTTGAAACAGTAGGAAGGGTTGTGCGTTAACAAAACATGCTTACGGACAGACGAACAATCCGGACAAACAATCCGAGTATTAATGCAATACGACCCTTCGGACGCTAAAAAATGAAAATATAGTCGGCAATGGTAGAAAAAATATATTTACGGATTTCCCCTACCTCAATGGCTACAGTATCCGACTAATAATAAATGTGGCAAATCTTGTTAAATTAATTTGCCATGCGTATCTGATGAAAACGAAAAACTTATCGACAAAATCTTTCATTGCAGATAACGTTAAACCTGTCATGCAAAAAGAAGCCATTGCGAATACGAGAAAACCGCTTGTGGATATTTGTCGCTCGGCTTTCCGGTCCTTCTGGCAAACCAAACATTGGTGTTAAACAGGGGGATAGGTGTACTCTTTCAGAAAAGCGTTAAGAGTTGACAGAAATGAAGCTTATTCTTTAACCCATTATCAGACGGCAACATTTCTGTCTTGTCCAAATTGAAAGGAGTTGCAGACGACAATTTAAGGTTTATAAGATTCTAGATTCTTTTAAACTCTCTGGGTAGAAATCATTGTGTAAAATAAAGAAATTGCTTGTTACAAGCAATTTCTTTATTTTACACAATGTTTTCAAACTGCTTTACTTGTTAAATGGGTTAAATGATAAGTTCTCATTTAGATTTTTCCCTTTTTAAACTACAAAAGGTGATGTTGGTCGTGATATCAAGGCTTTTGTCATTAGGTCGTCATCCAAGAAGTGTGAATACATAGATCATTCCGACTAAGAAAAAAAACTTTTTTCAGTGAGATTTTGTTTGAATGAATGGGGTTTAAAGACACTCACAATATTTCAGTGATATCGCGGCAGCTGGAGCAATAATCATGGATTACTAGAATTTTTCTCGTCACTGCATCCTTTCCGAGCCTCCAGCTATTCGTGCCATTTAGGTTTACTATTATCAACAGCATGTATCAGCATCTATCCACAACGCCAAACAAACAAACGAAACAGCTTAACAAAAGTGGCGGCTAAAGTCGGAGTTCAAAACTCACTTCTGATCTAGATGAATGATTTCATTAGTCGACTTATCAATTAATTGCCAGCGGCGATTGGTCAATTGACAATTTTGTGTATCTACTCGTGCTGTATTTGTAAGACCCATTAACAACACAGGCTTCAATGTCAAATCTTTTAATGCTAATTTTTCGAAGATGAAAGTTTTCGTAAATAAACAATAACAGCATTTTATTCTATATCCTTGTCGCGGTGGTCTTCAATTGAAGATTCTCTTCTTGAAGCGAACAACCAATGGATGTGATCCAGCTGGGTAAAATTAAACAGTTATGCCAAGTTAAGACAATCTCCTATAAATATATCTGGTACAATATGTATATTCCACACGGACAAAATCCGACACGTCAGAAAAAATCGTTATCTGACAGTGTGAATTACGGTTCCATATAAGGTAGTTAAGATGACGTCATTTTTATTCTATTCATGACGTCATAATACGAATAAACGTAATCAGGATGGTAAACGAGATGGAAAATGTTTTAAGAAATACACTTTTTGATTATTCCACCGTATTTATTTAATGAAAAAAATGGAATGTTACGTCACGATTGCGATACATCTTGAATTTACTTCTCGCTGCGGAAGAAAATATGATATTCCACTCGACCTCCGATCTCGTGAAATATCAAAATTTCCAACGGTGCAGATCAAAGCAAATGCAAGATGTATCTCCATCGTAACATAATATTCCTTATTTAGTGGAATCTATTCAAACCTTCTATATGTATTAGCGAATTTAAAAGAATGACAACCGATAATATAGAGGATATTTGAATGTCAACTTTTGGAAACTTCCACAAGATTCGAATCTTATCGAACTTTCCCGAAGCTGGAATTTAAATATTTCCTCCATTAACATGATAAATATTACAATACTTAACAGTTGATCAAACGTGGCTGTCAATCAAATAATTAGTTGACCAATGAAATCATTTACTTAGACTGGAAGTTAACTTTCAATTCAAACTTTGGCCGCGATTTATGTGAAACATTAGTGTTGGCTTGGCGATTTAAAAGTCGTATCTTTAGCTTATTCAAGCTGGAGTTACCAACCATTTTACTTATTTATTATTTGCTACTGGTCATAGATTTTGCAAAATAATGCCGTTTTAAATCGAAGTGGAACTTCCTGTTGGAGTCATTCGGCGGAACCAACGGAACAAGAGGGCGTGGACAACAAATGGTCAATTACATGCTAACGAACATACACAAAAAATCATACAAACACATAGGTTCATGTACTACAAAAGGAACAAATGCAAGGCAAATGGAACAAAGGGAGGGAGAGAGAGAGAGGGGGAGAGAGAGAAAGAAAAAAAGCACAGAAGGAACAGCACATTAAAAAGAAGACAATGGGAAAAGTCAACATATGGTATAGAATACATATGACAGCGATATTATTTCTAATTCGTGAATTTTTCACCAAGTCCTCGAAGTTGCAGCTTATTACAAGCATACACTTACGAGAATTCGGTAACAAACCAACGATTTGGGAACCTCCCATATGACCAATTGAGCTAATCGCAAGAGGGAAAATAAAACAATCAACCTAAAGCCAATTACATTGAATCTGAACCGAAATGAAATGAGAAGTTGCATGTAATGGCACACTACCTCAATCGGCTGTCAATCAAAGAATATATTGACCAATCAAGTTATGTATTAAGATCGGAATCCAGATTTAATTCCAACATTGGCCGCCATTTTGGTGAATCATTTTTGTTTGTTTGGCGACTTAAACGTCGTAACTACAGCTTATTGAATCTGTAGTTACGACGTTTAGGTCGCCAACCAACCATTCTACTTTTTTTTACATGCTGTTAGCCATACTTTTAAAAAAAAAAAATGCAAATTACGCCTTTAAAAATCAAAGCGGGATTTCCAGTCGGAGTCGATAGGCTTGGCCAACGAGGTAAGTGGGCGGGGTCAGCGATTAATCAATTGTCCACGTAAGAAATGATCTTTGCGTACGGATGGTTAAGAACGCAACAGACGTCATATGTTATAACTGGACCAAAAAATATGCGAATATTTTGCAACAGCACAATGGAATTCAGACCAGTTATTTTTAATAAACCATGCTTTATGATATTTACACCAAACAGCGCACATACCTATTAATTGTGTTTTAAAATAAGTTGATCCCGTTTTAGCCAAATGATTGGCGAATTCTTTTCCAAAAGCTAATCCCACGTGATTTCAAGTTTCCATTTGAAAAAAAAAAACTTGCATGGATTGTTCACACGGAGTCACGTGGTTAGTGGACACCATAAGGTATTTAGAGAGTTTCTCTGGTAGAACCATCGGTAGTGTAATTTTTTATATCATTTACTATTATAGAAATATTAAATTTGTATAGAAATAGTGAGGTGAATGATGAAACTGTTCAAAGACAAACTATGGAACAATTATTTCTTGAAAAATGACTCGCCGTCTTTTCCTAGTGACTATGTAACATTTTACAAAGACATTCTCATCGTAGTTGATTTAAACTTTCATTTAAAAGCTTCGACTAATATTGACACAAACTCATTTATAACAACTTTAGATGGGTGAGGGGGAAACAATCGGTTAATGATCCAACCCATTTTAAAGGACACATTTTAGACATTGTTGTAACCATTGAAAATTATTAGCTGATATCAAATCCTGAAGTCACTGACCAAGGTCTATGTGATCAACAAGGGAAAGAATTTTGAATTATTTTCTTTGATGTAGCTAAACATCGCCCTGTTATTAAATTATTTAGTGTTAGAAGTCTAAGATCCATTTACACTGAATCGTCTAGAATATATTGTTCAGTCGGACCTGGTGATATGCCCGATGACAAGCTTAAAGTAATAGCCAAACTCTTGAACACACGGGCACCGATACGATCAAAGACAATCACTTATCGGCCTTAATATCCTGAATATATCACACCATCAGATCTAGAAATCTTTATGTTGTTTTAATAAGAGGCTATTTGAAGCTCACAAAGATTATATATAAGAAAAATAATGACTATTTCAAAACAAATTTTGACAGTACGCGTCATGAAATCATATTGATCTAGAAAATAGTGCCAGGAAAATTATGATGGTAAAAAATGACTTCTCAAACTTGCAAATCTTTGAAGCAGCTTCCCAAGAAGAAACAAAGACAATTATAAGTTTTTCTCCCAACAAGTCTCGCGAATTACACCAACTTCCAACAAATGATTTAAAATCCTATCGCGACGAACTTTAGAAGCCTGACCTAGATCTAAGTGTGTCAAAGAAACGCAGACCTGTCCGCCACATTTCGTTCTTACATAAAGTCTTAGAAAAAGTTGTTGATGCTTTATCGAAAATCACCACATAGAAAATAATTTTCACGAACCTCCACTGTCGGCTTTCCACACAACTGAGACGACTTTGCGCAAAGTTTGAGGGCTTATACAAATAGCGGTCCAAAAATTACCATTGTAGGGTCAGCGATTAATCAATTGTCCACGCATGAAATGATCTTTGCGCACGGATGTAAAAGCGTATGTGTTATAAACAAGGAGACGAATATTCAATGTTTGAATATACGATAGTGTAATTCTTTTTGTCATTCATACCCCAATAAAAACTAAAAATATATCTTTATATTTATACAATTTAATGCAATCAAGCATATAACGCAAATAGTTTACTAGTTTTGAGTAAAAT
The DNA here is from genome assembly GCA_946902895.1 of Fragum fragum. Classification (NCBI taxonomy): domain Eukaryota; kingdom Metazoa; phylum Mollusca; class Bivalvia; order Cardiida; family Cardiidae; genus Fragum; species Fragum fragum. The sequence continues at coordinate 22,293,742 of OX336382.1, read as the reverse complement.
TCTGTGAGTCCGCTTTATACGTAAACAAATAAAATAGTTGCACTCTCAATATTTTGTTCATGGAAGTATGAAAAAGTTATCTGTTGAATAATAAAATGCTTTTCTAGAAATCTCCTAACTCGTGCTAGCGGACATCCACATTAACCCGGCGTCCGTTAAGGCAGGAAGGAACAAGAAAGCCTTGTGGAAAAATTAATGATACGTTGTCTCAGAAAACCTACCTGAAAAACGTTGCTTTAAGACATTTAGACGTCATAATTGACCAATCGCAGGCCCCGCCCACTTTTTCCTTTGGCCTTGCCCATTGGCTCCGGTAGGAAGTTCCACTTCTATTTTAAAAGGCGAAGTTTTGGAAAAAGAAATATGACCAATAGCGTGTAACAAAAAGTAGAATGGTTGAATAGTGACCTAAACGTCGTAACTACACATAGAATAAGTTGTAGTTACAACGTTTTAGTCGCAAAACCAACAAAAAAACTTTACAAAAATGGCGGTAAATGACGGGGTTCAAAACTCCTTTCTGGTCTAAATAGACATGTTACTCTGTAAAGAGTGTCATTTCCACTATTTAAAAGATTTCAAAATAAATGATTTTAACAGATTTAGTGACCATGCAAGCTTAAGATTTATAATCGAAAGTGATATTATAGAAAAAGAATGTTCAAGAACTACTAAAGGAGTAAAGTTGAAGTGGGATGAAACTAAAAGAAATGACTTCCGTAGGAACATGATAAATCAATTACCAGTATTAAATAACTTGACCAATGAAATTAATATAAACAGCAGAGATTCAATAAATAAAGCTGTGAATACCTTTACTAAAGTACTTAACGATATAACAGAACCTCTTTTTTCAAAAAAATATTGTTATTCAAACAGAAATAATTTCAAAGAAAAGAAAATTGCAAAAGAAAAAGAATGGTTTGATCAAGAGTGTGAAAATGCAAAGAAATTATATCTTACATCATTATTTAACTTCAAAACAAATAAATCTGACACAACAAGGCAGGAATATTGTAAAAATAAACAAATATACAAAAAAATATGTAAAAAGAAAAAACATCAATATGAGATTAAGAAAATACAAGAAATTGAGAAACTTAAAAATGCAAAACCAAAGGATTTCTGGAAATTTTTCAAAAGAGAAAATGATAGTAAAAATAATATCCAACTTAAGCAATTTAAAGAATATTTTGCAAATTTAGGGAACGACATTCAAACAAATAAGAACGCAGAAGCGGAAACCTTCTTTGAAAATGTTAGAGAAAATAACAGTTGTGAAGAATTAGATAAAGATATCACATTAGAAGAATTAACTAAAGCCGTAAAGAATCTTAGTAGAAACAAAGCAGTGGGGAATGACAACATCATGAATGAATACATAATTGAAAGTTTTGATATAGTAGGATCACATCTTTGTGATATTTTCAATGCAATTTTGTCTTCCGGTTGTTTCCCAGAGAAATGGATGGAAGGTGTAATTATCCCATTGCATAAAAAAGGTGATAAAGAAGATGTAAATAATTACAGAGGAATTACTTTAGTCAGTTGCTTGTCTAAATTGTTTACTTCAGTATTAAATAATAGAATTACAGACTACTGTGAAGACAATAAACTAATCTCGGATTCACAATTTGGATTTAGAAAAGGAAAATCGACAATTGATGCATTATTTATTTTAAATAGTTTAATACAAAATCATTTGTTCAAGAAAAAAAATTGTATTGCGTTTTTGTAGATCTCTGTAAGTGTTTTGACACAATAAATAGAAAAGCTTTGTGGATGAAATTGTTCAAGTCGGGCATTAGAGGAAAAACTTTAACAATCATTAGAGATATGTACATGAAAGTAAAATCATGCGTTCGAAACCATAATAGCTATAGTGATTTTTTTGAATATGCTATAGGACTTAGACAAGGAGAAATAATGTCTCCACTATTATTTTCTTTATTCATTGATGATCTGGAAACATGTTTACAAAAGGATACAAACTCTGGCATTGAAATAGATGATATGATAATTCTACTTCTACTCTTTGCTGATGATATGGTGATTTTAGGGAAAAGCCCTCAAGAATTACAAACAAATTTGGATAAACTACATGAATATTGCCAAACTTGGGGTTTAAAAGTCAATACAGAAAAGACAAAAATTATGGCATTTAATAAAGGAGGTAGAATGAATAAAAATGATAAATGGCTATATAATGGAATAGAAATCGAGGTTGTGGATAATTTTAACTATCTTGGCACAGTCATTAAAAACAATGGATGTTTTAATTTACATGAAGAACACCTAGCAAGTAAAGGTTTAAAAGCAATGAATATTTTAGTAAATTATTGTAAGAAATTTAGATTTACACCAAAACTATATTGTCAACTGTTTGATGCTTTTGTAGCATCAATCATGAGTTATTCTGCAGAAATTTGGGGAACCAGAATCTGTAAAAGTATTGAAAATATTCATATAAAGTTCTGTAAACGTTTATTAAGGGTAAGAAATAATACAAGCAACATGGGAGTTTATGGAGAATTGGGGAGATTTCCTCTTTACATCAATCAGTATACAAAAATTGTAAAATACTGGTTCAAATTGCTGAAAACAGATAATATTATCTTAGCCAAAGTATATAACCAATCAGTGCAAGATTGTGAAAATGGGTCAAAAAATTGGGTTTTTAATTTAAAGAACATCTTATTTAAAAATGGTTTTGGCTTTATTTGGGAAAACCCAACTAACATAAATGAGAAAGTATTTTTACAAGAATTTAAACAATGTATTACAGATAATTTTATACAAACTTGGCAATCAAGTATACAATCCAGTAAAGTATTGACACTTTATAAGAATTATAAAGAAAAATTAGAATATGAAGAATACTTGGATAAAATACCACATACATTAAGATGCTTTATAACTAAAATCAGGATATGTGCTCACTCTTTAAGAGTGCATACAGGAAGATATGCAAGAAATTTTATACCTAAGGAAGAAAGATATTGTCTATGCTGCAATAGTAGAGATATTGAGGATGAGTTTCATTTTATTTTCACCTGCCAGGCCTACAAAGAAATAAGAAGGCAATATATATCAAATTATTATAGAATAAATCCAAATATGTATAAATTCATAGAATTGTTGAGGACAAATTCAAATAAAACTCTTCATGATTTGTCACTATATTGCAAGAAGGCTAATGAAAAAAGGACAAGTATACTGCATGATATAAATTAGAACTAGTAATGCAGCAATGGCCACAAACAATTTGATTTTAATCTAAATGTTTATATGCAAAAAAGTTCATATTTCTCTCATAAATTTTATGCAGATGGGAATAAGATCAATAAATGTGGTCAAGCTCTGTAGTAATGCCAATAAATCTGCTGTGTTATTTATAGTGCTTGACCAAATATTGGATGACAAAATACTAGACTGTTCCAAAGACAAAGAAGCAAAGAAGTTTTTAAGCAAATACAAAAACTAAGTGGGATAGCAGCTGGAGGCTAGGAAATAATGTGGTGGTGGTACTGGTGTGAGAAATACCAGGAATCCATTGTTGGGTGCTCCAGCCACCACGATATGACTGAAATACTGTTAAAAGCGGCGTTAAACCCCATTATATCAATCAATTCAAATAATATGACAAATAAGTTTGTTTCTGTATTTTAATTAAATGCAAAAATGCAGGTATGACTCTAATTATATTAGATGATAACTTTATTTCACCTTAAAAGCAATAATTTTCAGCTGGTCATCCACTTAGAAGTTGTATTAGTAAGTATAATAAATTATGTGGATAGCATAAACCTTATTTTTTTTGTTTCGAATAAGGTACATGCAAACATTCACATCAAAATTTAAAGTGGCAAATGTCAAAAGATAATTTGTCTTTTATAACTCTTTTACAGTGAATACATTTTTTTCAAGCACAAGAAAGATTGGGGGTGATGGTATGATTTTAATAAAGACTCATTTGAAATTAAACTAAAACTCTAAACTGACTGAGTTGCATTTAATGGAAAAGAAGTAAAAATCAATAATTCACATTCATTGCAACTCTATAGAGTAAAATGTTCAGCCATCTTGATCCTCCTATGAAAAATCAATAGAAAGGGTTACAAAGACTTATTCTAAGTTGTTAGAATGTAAATATGTATTATCCTTACCTGGATCTATAATATTTCATGTAAATAGTCCAAAATGTAGTCAGCATATGTCAACCTGAAAAGAGAAATTTAAATACCACAAAGAAATATGTCATTAATTAGTAAAATTAGGTTCATATATATTTTATCAAAAGTTAAACACTCCAATATTCAAGTATCCAAAATAATAAATTGAAGAATAAATTATATAAAAATATTTAATAAAGAAAGAAAAAAAAAAAAAAAAAACTCAACAAAAATACAACCGAAATCTAGAAAATAGACCTTACTTTATCTTATTTATTTAGATATAAACTGCATAAATAAATGAATTTAAAAAAATCAGATATGAGTATTATTTCAATATTACGTTTACAATAGAAAAGATAAATTTATAAAATACAATAAAAAGCTACTTATCTGACAAATATAATGATGCTTTATATCCAATATCATAATGTTGTTTTAAACAAACTGCTATCGGATAAATCAACCAGGCTAATAAAATCCAATCATGCTATCGGATAAATCAACCAGGCTAATAAAATCCAATCACAATGTAGTAGGCTAGACCATTATTTCAAGAAGCACTGTTAACACATTACCAAATGAAAAATTGGTAAGAAATAAGATTTAGGATTAAGTCACTAAAAAAAAAAAAAAAATAGAAATATATTGTTGAAAAATTTCTCCTTTTCCAATAATGGAAAACAGAACCAACATATTGACGATCAATTGCGTCAAATACGGATTGCGTGGTAATGGGTTAACAAATCGTTTCACAAAGACGAAAGCCGTAAACACAACCGTTAGAATATGTTAAAATATTCCAATGTTAGTTCACATCTCCACTTGAATTGAATACACTAAAACTGTAAAAATATATACAAACGGTTAAATTTCAACTGTAAAATAATAAGAAGTCCAGGTAAAACAGAACATGTATATTATGCAAACAAAATTCACGTGTTACACGGGACTGTGTAATAGATAAGAAGTTAATTGTACGGACGAAATTGAACTCGACAAAATTTTATTATGCGGCATTCGTCTTTTGAAAATAAATAACCCCAAGATAACTCATATATTTCGCGTGATTATTTAAATTATTTAAATTATTTAAAGAATGTAAATATCTATTTGTAAACCTATATAAGAACATTCTTTGTAATATATTTATATGTGACGATGTACTTTGTACAAGTCTAACAATAAAATTTTCTGTCTGTCTGTCTGTCTGTCTAAATGAATGATTTGTTTGGTCGACGGATTATCTGATTGGCAGTCGTTAAGCTCTCCAGTAAACAAAGGCTTTTGAAAAGATTGTAGAACACTAAGAAATTACTTGTTACAAACATTTTCTTTATAATCCGCAATGGTTTCTACCTTAATTCGTAGACTTTGAAAAGTCCATTAAATAAAAAGTATCTTCTACAACGTCTCTGAATCGGATCAGTCTGAAATTCTGTCGTCAGGTAATTGATAAATGTACGAAAATAGTTGTAAATCTGTCATTTTTTTAAAAAGAAAATGTGATGTCTATCTTTTTATTTGAAAAAAAAAGAAAAATGAAATATTTGCGTTATAGTCAGATTTCATGGATAAGTAATTGATTTCGGCATACCATCCTCCGAGAAACATCTATTCGAAACAGGTTTATCTCTATTCTCGGTCTATCCGCCGACTTCTCCGTACAATATTTAAAATGTCAGCGTAAGCAACAGGTCGGAATGATACAGAATATTTAGGCACTAAAGCATGTGATTTTTAAGTTGGAATGCGGAACAATCAATTAGATTTAACAAAACCGCAAAATGAACACAAGACAATTTCATTTCTATTTTCTTGATAACACATAACACGTGATCTCTGAGATATGAATACACCTCGGGTTACTTCTCATCTCAACTTGCCACGGACATTCAGTTAGTTGTAGCCGTAGACAATAATATGGCACATGTGAAGGATGATATAAAAATTCGTTTAGAGACTTCTAAACATGTATTAGTTTGCTTTGAATTATAAAAAAATAAGGTAATAATTTGATACTCTCTTCATCATATAAAAGGAATTTTAAGGAAAAGGGCAACACAACCATGTGCAAACAATAACGTTACAATAACGTTATCGTCTTTTTTTTTTCTTTTGAATTTTACTCAAAACGCTTTAAATATTCTTTTTTCCTAAGTCTAAACCGGTATTTCAAATCGATCAACCTGAAACAAGTTTCCGCGCATTTCCGCAAATTTCCACGTATACTCATAAATCTACGTGAGTTTAGTATGATCGTTACAGAGTTGAGGGTCAAAGAATCATCGAGGTCATTGATTTCTTACTGTAGAAGCTTTTATTCTCTGTTTTCAAGATTCTAAAAGGAGTTCACGTATTACAGTTGATCAAAAGGAGAATGTTACGCATAAAAATTCTAATTTTGCTGTGCGTGACACGAGCTTATAACCCATTCCAACATGATAAGATTTTGGACCAGTCCAAATTCAAAGAAGTAGCATAAGACAATTGTAAGTTGATGAAATCTTTAAAATCTTAGTGTTTTTGGACAGAAAACATTGTGGATAATGAAGAAATTGCTTGTAAAAAGCAATTTCTTTATTTTCCACAATTTTTTCCAAAGCTTTCATAATGAGGGTCATTTCAAAGCGTCACTGTCTGGGTATGGGTTAAGCCAATGCTAGTTTTTGATTTCTGTATGTGAATTTATGTGTTTGTGCGTTATTCACGCACATATGTACACGAATGGGAATGCTGGTTAAAGTTTAAAGGAGGGAGGCTTACTCGGAAGGTAAAAAATGAATTTGAACCGAATTCCGCAGTTATGACACTTTCAGCGCATTCCAACTTCTCAGTACTTTCAGTCCTTTGATCTATATATAGGACAGTAAGTCCACACTGTAAAAAAAATACCATAAATTCTTGTCGGGGTTAAGGTATTTTCTTAACCGTTTGATACCGTATCTCTCTATATTTCAGAATTGTTGCATCATGGGTAAACTAGCTAATTTGTAATTTATTTCGAATCGAACTTGGGTGCAGGCATGAATCTAGGTTCAAATATGGGTAAAAGAAGTTTTATAGTCGAATTCACTTTCTAAATAGTAAATGAAAGAATCTGGGAAAGGTAACTATTCTACACTTTAACTTTTCATATTACCCCACCCATCACTGTTTGCTTACCCTGTTGACTGCCGTTATAATATCTACGCTTTTGACTAAATGATATGAATATGCGTGATACATGTATGAATAATTTTGTGGTTTTGATGGCAAACGTTATGATAGAGATACGCTTTGTGGCATTCTTTCTAGTCAAATAAGAAAAAATGCGTTTCATAGGTGAAGCAGTGTTTTCCTTGTCTTAATCTTATTTGTTTTTGTTATAAAGGCACGTAGTTGGTGAAAAGTCTCTTTATTAAAGATTGGTAGTTGTTGTGAAGTACGATAAAATAATTAAGGCTGGTGAGGCTAGAGATCACATGACTTTGTTAGAAGTAGTAAAATTAATGGCGCCAATTATTCGAACGGGGGATATTAAATTTGTATTTAGAACTAATACAATGATATCAAAACTCTAATGGGACATGAGGATTTCTGGTTAATGACGTCACCACGTGGTTTTGAGGTAATAAATGACATAATTTGTTTATATTTGAGCTTTTCCGACGTCGGGAACTCCACACGCCTTTTATTTCCATCTTTTAACGTTAAAACATAAAAATGATTGGGGTGAATTGACAGATTACATTATGACACTCTTTATTTTCAATGAACCTTCGCGTAAATTTACGGATAGGCCAAAATAGTTCTTTTTCACAGTGGTATTTTGAAATTCTTCCTTATTTGGCTTGAAATGTTCTTTGTTTTTCGTGTGGAAAGATATAGATAATGTCTAAAAAGAATTGAAAATAAGAAAAATCCATTGAACGGTTGTTGTTGTTGTTGTCGTTTAAATTCAGAATCAAGCCTTCTAAAATTCCATAAGCTTCTTGAATTATTTAGCTTTGACTTATCACTGTTTTGACATGTTGTTAAGAAAACCCGTCGAAATCATATGAACTTGTATGAAAATGAGTCTAGATTACGACGAACAAAACCGCTGAACACAAGTTTCACTGGTATACGTCAAAAATAACGCAAAGCCCATGTAAACGTCTCCACTGAAAGTAGCGTTTACCAGTCAATGGAAAATAACAAGGGCTAAAAAACTAACATGGAAATGGCGCCTTGAAAATGTGTATACAAGTCTGTGACTTGTTATCCGTCAACATATGTTGAAAAGAAAAGAATCATTGGGTGGGAAGAAATGGGCATGTGATAACTATATTTGTTGGTGCACGTGTGTAGGATCAGTTGTTCAAGCATTGCCTGAGTGTATCATGGTGTAAGATGACAAGTTTAGACAAAAGTAGTAATCATTGCCTTAACCCCAAACTAGCTATCAACAAGGTGAAGGAAGGCCAAAATTACCCTCACACGCATGTAAGTTATATAATCTTGGACCAGGATTGAACAATGTGTAAACGTATAAATTTTACTTTTATCACTAAGATTATGAGGACATATCGCCAATTTCTGAAACATTGTATATTTAATGTGATATTATTTGAGTCATCTTACAAAGGTTGACTGACATTAATAATACATTGGTCTAGCAGAAAGTTCTTTGAAGAAACTACCAGATGTAAAGATGCTGTTGCGCTTGCCCATTTACAAGTAATTTATTATGTATGTACTTCAATTCATTTTAAGAGTTTCCTCAACAAGTATTTACACCTTCGATTAGCTACTTTTTACACCTGTGGAGTTTTATTTTTAAATTCAATCTTCTACTAATACTGTTTAGAGCAAGAAAAAATGTAAAGTTGACAAACAAATTTTCCTGGCCACAATATTTTGACAAAGTAAAAGTTACGTTATATGTCTTATATATTTCCGTCTTTCTAATCCTAGAGGAATTCAACCAACCTTTCATCCAAGATGGTACAATTCAGCGGAAATTGACAACAAAGTAGCTATGAAAACTTCAAAAGAGGATTGATGAGCATTGTTTAAGCGATTGATCCGTAATTGGTCGTGTTTTAGACCACCGGCAATTTTCAGTTCGACTATTCGAAGAAATGGGGGGGGGCATACAAGTCACTCAGGCGTCGGCGTATTGGTTTGGTAAAACTTTACGTGCAAGTGTCATGTCTCTGTTTCTACTAATACTATTACTCTGAAATTTTGCATATGCTTTTGTGGGAATAATATCAACCTCTAGACATAGATTCAATACTCTGCCATTCATTTTAGTAGAATTTTAACCCTTTTCGAACTAATAAAATCTTGGTTAAATTTTGTTGCAACTATCATAAATCTTTAATAACCCTCTACCTACCAATGTTTTTGCTCTCAGTCTTTGCACATGCTTTTGTGACTATCATGTCATTTTTTGTTCACAATGAGACATAATAGAAATTTGTATTGTTGCTTCCACTATTTTTTTTTATGTAGACACACTATGGAATTATACTTTTAACCTTTGTTTGATAACAGAAATATCTACAACCAATAATATTTCATTCCTTGATGAAACGAATTCGCTCTATCGTAAAAACCACTGGCACTTGATCGTACAACATTTTGCCGGTTCATTTACCTAGTATGCTATAAATAAAGACATGGTAAGCAATGCGGAAATTGACTACCTCGATTCGAATGTCCGTAATTTTCACAACGAACTAAATCGAATTTCATTCTCAATCGATTCGATATGTATTTTAATTATCGATCTTTCTGATAACACATCAATACACGATCATTTTTTGCTTTCCGTGTGTGTTTCGCTATTGTTTACAAATTTACTTAAGTTTACTCACCTGCTAATTTCCGACATCGGGTGTTAATTATAGATAATAATACGTAAGCTACCTAGCTAGTCTAGAGAGTAAAAAGGTAAAAAAGGTCATTGATTTAGCCAAATTTTTAGAAATATCTTATAATCACGTGCCAGTGGTAAAAACAATCGTAATGTCAAGGAGTTCTATACAGCAAGGATGTATTTAAACTTTGTTTACATTTATGAAAACTGTAAATCAAAGACTGATGCTGCAAGCATGTACTGCCGGCCAGTACATTCCCAAAGGGATGTAATCCTGGAATACTTTGATTATAATTTAACTTTGTATCATCTATTCGTGGATACTTGTTACATACAGGAATTGATTTTGGGGTACGGATTTCAATAATGGATATTTCTATTCAAAATTGGTTTTATATATAATTTGACCTAGTATATTTCTTATTTAAACGGTAAAACTGAAATATGAAATTTTATTAATGTTCAAGTTTCTGCGTTAAAAAATAGAAAAAAATGAAAATTTGGGACATTGCAAATATGCCATTTTGGCATCTAAAAGACTTGATTTTTCATATTTGATAAAGGAATAACCGTTTGATATTTTCGAATTACGACAAACTTATCATGTGGTTATAAACAGAAAGGTTTGGTCGACTATGTTCGGCAGTGAATAAGAAATCATTCACGGACAGAAAATATTGCAAAGTTTGATTTTGACTCACGACACAATGTAGAGACGTTAAGGAAATATAGAAACTGAATAACACACCCGGTAATCTCGGGCTCCATCTCTTTTTGGAGAACAGTACAAAAAGGAGACAATGATACTTCCGATATGGAGCCAAGGACCGGAACTGAACAGAAAAGTTAAGTAAAACAGTTCACCTCGCGTACAATTTGATCTGCTATTGACCTATTATTCATTTCCCAAGACGTCCAGATATTCATACCACATAGAAATAATTATATTATCCGTTGGCGGTGATAGATTTCAAAAATAATTCCGTTTGTGAATAGAAACTTGAATCAAAGTTTTGACATCGGACCCGATCAAACACGGAAATGCGTGTTGAAATCGTTAAATCCATGTTATCAACAGTTCTGAAAGATTTAAGTTGCTATGACTGAAATGAATGATAACGTGTTGATATAAAACAATCTTACCACAAAGAACTGCGTTTCCCTACCCCTTCTACGGATTTTCTTAGATGAGAAGGAGACCATGATGCGGTGCGGGAGACAAGATTCAGAGGGAGAGGCGATGAATATGAAAGAGTACAGTGAATAATTTTCTAGGACTGTAACTTTATGAATATTACAGGACACTTTTTCTTTCCCTTGTACACAGTAAATGTGTCTGTCAGACTCTCTAGAACAGCCATATTTATATCAAAGTCGCAAGAATCGAGTTACACAACTCACCAATAAATTATACAAAACCCACGCTTTAAGCCCATTACTTTCAGTCACAACTCTGCTACACACTGGTTAATTTTCTGCTGACTTGTGTTAACTTTGAGATCACACATGAAGTGAAATGACCATTCAAAATCACTCACACTGCGCTCCAATCATTCATTCCATACACTCACCCAAACCATTAAAAACGCTCAAATTATTTCAAAAACATTTAAAAACCTTCCAAAATGAGCAGCATTTCATTCAAATCGATAACAATTTTCCACAATTTTTATTGGCTGCTGTGGGTTTTAAAGCGTCCGATTGGTCCGTGAGGACAAAAAAACACAAAAACATGTATATTTTAATAAAGGGAGTTAATAAATCTCCATCTTTCTATATATACTGCCTAACTCCCCTTTCGGGTATGACTGGAAGGTGTGTGTGTGTATTTCCGTTTATTTATCGTCGCTACCGTAGCACATGCCCATATGAGCGACGCCCCCAGAAGACGGTTAGTTGTTACGAGGGATAGTGCATGGATACAGGACGAAACTGCTGAGAGCCCCGCCTGGTGCTCGATGGATAGCATCGTCACACGGGGCCTCGGTTTAACGTCTCATCCGAAAGACAATTAGTTTATTAGTTGATATGGTCAGCCCAGGGCTCGAACCCGTGATCTTGAGGTTTGATGTCAAGTGCTCTACCAACCGAGCTAATCGGGCTGACTGTCTGGAAGGTGCGCGTCTGTGCTGGAATATAAACTGTTAGTCATTGGTTAGGGTGCCATATTTAAAAGTATTGTGAATGTTAGATTAAGAGATCTGATAAAACATATTCTTGTCATTCAGGACGGCTCAATATCTGAAAAGAATCGAGACTCTTTTTGAACGCTGCAATGTCAGGTTGCTGTTTCTGGTAGGCTGTTCCAAAATATCACTGTGTAGGGAAAGAAAGAATATTTAAAGAAGAAAGCATTCGTAGGGATCTGTCTGAAAGATGCTGTGTGCATATGTCGGGTGGTCCTTACTGGTCTTTCAAGATGGTACGAGCACTGCAACAAAACTATTAACGATTTTATAAAACATAGTGACTCTGGAAACGTCTCCGTCTATATTGAAGAGTTTGCCAGCCAAGCTCCTTCTGCATGAAAATTATTTTGAACCCATCTTGCTGCTCTACGTTGTACTTTTCCCTTTTGTTGATATAGGTTTATTTGTAAGGGCTCCAAACGGTTGATGTGTATTCTACCTGGGGTCTGACTAATGTTTTGTACGATGTCTCTCTGATCTTCTTATTTTTGGTCTGGATGTTTCTGCGAAGAAAACCTTAGGTTTTATTTGCCTTTGATGTTATATTGTCAATGTGTGTGTTCCATGAAAGATTTCCAGATATTGTAACTCTTAGGTATTTAGCATTGTCCACAGTCTCTAGCACTTATCCATGTAGCCTGTTATCAAAAGAAATCTTTTTCTTCTTTTAGTAATATTTAGCATTTGCCGGGATTAAACTCCATTTCCCACTTTTTCTCCCACTGCATTAACTTGTCTAGATCTTCTTGCATGGTGATACAGTCTTGCTTGTTGTTAATAAATAAGTAAACGGCAGTGTCATCTGCAAACAAACGAACTTGGGAGGTGATGGTATTAGGAAGGTCGTTAATATACAAGAAAAACAGAAGAGGACCAAGCACCGATCCCTGAGATACTCCAGACGTGACTGATACTTCGGATGAGCATCCGCCTTGTAAGACTACTTTTTGTGTTCTGCCTATAAGAAAAGATTTAATGCACAAAGGGTAGTATTGTTAACTTCATATTCCTGCAATTTATACAAAAGTTTTAAGCGGCTAACTTTATCAAAAGTCTTGTTGAAGTCTAACAAAACTAGATCAGTTTGTTTTCCTTCAGCAAGGTTTCTGGCAAGATGGTCGGTCAGTTGCAGTCGCTTGGTTTCACATGAACACCTTGCTCTGAAACCATTCTGTAAGTCATAAAGAATAATTTTTTTGTCAAAATGTTTTGTTAAATTTGATGCTACAATATGTTCAAGAGCTTTACACAGTATACATTTTAAGGATATAGGTATGTAATTTGCAGGATCTTCTTTGTTTCGTTTCTTGGACAGTGGAGTCTCGTTTGCATTTGTCTATACCTGGGGGAGGGCGCCTGTTTCAAGGGATTTCTGAAAGAGAATTCGGAGGAAATTAGCGATTTTGGATTACATTCCTTTAATTTCATTAAAAAGTCGCTCCTCCCACTCATTCAATTTCATTCTGAAATCATCTCCAAATCATCCAAAAAATGTCAATTTCAAGGTGTTATTAAATGTAGCAGTGACTTTGTTTACCTTTTGACATAATCTAGGATACAGCGCCCTCTAAATATAAAGAAAAAACTCAAAGCAAATCAATTATGTAAGCATTGAACATTTGGTTGAGAACAGTTATTTTCACCATCTATTGAATTCATTGTGGCATTGATTTGTTGGGGATTTGGGGTTTATTACAGGCTTAAGTTTACAGAAAGGTCGGTTTTGACGTTCGAAGATGGACTGGGGTTACATAAGAGTATGGGGTTCTAAAAGAAGTTTTACAGTACATTTTATATGCATCGCCTCTCCCTCTGAATCTTGTCTCCCGCACTGCATCCTTGTCTCCATCTCATCTAAGAAAATCCGTTAAAGGGGTAGGAAAAACGCAGTTCTTTATGGTAACATTATTTTATATCAACACGTTATCATTCATTTCACAGTCATCGCCACTTAAATCTTTCAATATTGTTGATAACATGGATTTTAACGATTTCAACACGTATTTTCGTGTTTGATCGGGTCCGATGTCAAAACTTTGATTCAAGTTTCTATTCGCAAACGGAATTATTTTTGAAATCTATCACCGCCAACGGGTAAAATAATCATTTCTATGTGGTATGAAACTATTGACGTTTTGGGAAATTTTATAATAGGTTAATGGGAGATCAAATTGTGCGCGAGGTGCACTGCTTTTCTTACCTTTTCTGTTCTGTTCCGGTCCTTGGCTCCATATCGGAAGTATCATTGTCTCCTTTTTGTACTGTTCTCCAAAAAGAGATGGAGCCCGAGATTACCGGGCGTGAATAAGCGAAAATCAATAAAGGAGGGTGTTTCTGTGACGTATTTCAACCGATCGCGTCTGTCAGTCAAGGATTCAATTGACCAATCAAAATATTCGTCAAGAACGGAGTGAGCTTTGAACTCCAACATTGGCCAACATTTTTTGTGAAGCCTGTTTCTTGGTTTGGCACCTTAAACGCCGTAACTACAGCTTATTCAAGCTGTAGTAACGACTTTTAGGTCGCTAAACTACAATATTACTTTTTGGTTGCGTGTTATTGGCTATGATCTTTTTTCAAAATAATCTCGTTTAATATCGAAGTGGAACTTCCTGTAGGAGTAAATGGGGGCAGCCAGCGGAGTCGGTTGGCGGGACCAGGAATCCGACAATTGAAACTTGCAATACTATTGGATTTGCTTACAAAGACTTCGTCTAAAAAAACTGGAAAACACAAAAGCATACAGTTCATGTTTGCCTTACATAGGGATAGCATCTTACGTTATCGCATTTACCCATTCCCACACAATCCCTCAAGCGCCCCTCAAGTAAAAGGCTTTGGAAAACATTGTGGAAAATGAAGAAATTGCTTGTATCAAGCAATTTCTTCATTATCCACTCTGTTTTCTATCCAAAAAGACGAAAAAAGTTAAAGTTCAGTCAACTTGAAACTGTTCTCTGCAGCTTCTGTCAATTTTGACCAGTCTAAAATTTTGTTATGTGGAAATGGGTTAAACAGCCGCCGCTTTTGCTCTCGAAATGAACATTCACATGTACGACTTTATGGTGATAATAATTATTTTTTATTATTTGTGAAGAACCAGCTTTGTTACTTAAAAAAACTTCACTAACGTCATTTTTAACAGCCATATTTACCTAGTTCGTGATAAGTACTAGATGAAACTTTGTAAAAATAGGTCATTTAGCTTGGACCGAGACGTCGTATACACAAAATAAATATGGCTGGTGACAAGCAATGAATGCTAAGTAAGGTCAAAAGAACATATGTTGTTTTGATGACGGAATATTTATTGGACAAAACAAACAAAAATTGTCAACAAGAATTTTGAATTTAAGCATAACACGTAAAAAAACATTAGAAAACAAAATAAAATCTTTATACGATTTTCCAGCTGCCGTTTGTATATCAACAGGATTTTCATAAAGTAATACAGAATCTGTTAGGCCCTAGTGTACGGCCAAGTAAAGCTCTAGAGATGTGTGTGTGTGTTGCTTGAGCGTCGCATTATTTCTATTTATTTCTTAATAATTTAATTTTCAGTTTTGTCTATCAAAAACGGGCGTTCTGATTGGTCGAAAAAAAAAATCATAACTCCATGAACAAATTTTTTGAGCACGCAGCGATTTTGTATGCTCCCGCACAAAATAGTCCCCTACAAAAAGAATTAACATTTGTAAAATATTTGCTTTTTTCACTCGATGCTATTAAATTATAAGAAATGAAGAGAATGTTTTTTGTTTTCATGGAGGTACGAACCGAAAAACCTAATCACACTTAAGTATGAATCCGTTTCGCGTAATCATACAGTGTGATTAGTTTTTTCGGTTCATACGTCTATGAAAACATTAAAAATTCTCTTCATCTTTTAATTATTTCTGTTTCCGACGTCTATGCCATGACATACTTTTTTAACCTAGCAAAGCGTCAGCTTCGATAGCTTAAGTTAACAGACAAAATTTTGAGGTGATCTCAAAGTTCAACAATTGCAAACTGCCACTGGAGGCTTAACAACTAATCAGTTGATTGCATATACCATACAAAGTAGTTCTGGTTATTTTAGGAATATTACTAACTCTATTATAATTATAGTGCACTATTTCAAAAGTATGCTATCCAACTCATTCCCACTCAATTCCGCTTTTTTAAGCATCTCAAGAAAATTGCTTTGCAATTTCTTCAAAATCCACAATGTTTTCTTTGAAATTCCACTATCTTGAAATTGTCGTTTGCAACTTTTTCAATTTGAACTAAGATTTTGTCAAGTTGTCATGTGATAACTCCTGGGTTAGTTTAAAATCGCTTATCTATCATGAGAACCTTTGACAAAGAAGATTACTGAAAAAACAGCTTTGCTCGCTTACAGTACTTTCAGTACTTTGATTTTCTCTAAGCATGCATCATCACACGAAGATATTGTAAATTATTTCCTTTATCATTACTATTTTTGTATTTGTTGTTGTTGTTGTTGCTGCTTACTGCTGCTGGTGTTTTTTGTTGTTATTGTTGTTTCTTATGGGCATGACATAGAGGTCTTGAGTGGTTAAAAAATCTATGACTACAGACAGTGGTTTCTCACAATGTAAAGAGCTTTTTGTTCTCAAGACCGTGTCCTCTTTATCCCCGCAAACGATATTGTCATTGGACTTTATTGAATTGGTGAAAGATTGGCTTTTTACAGTGGGGGGGGGGGGCTTTCATTGGCATACCTAAATAATTTAATTTTTAGTTTCGTCTATCAAAAACGAGCGATCTGATTGGTCGAAAAATTTAATTCATACCTCATGAACAAAATTATGAGTACGCAGCCATTTTGAATGCTTCCGCACAAAATAGTTCACAACAAAAAGGTATCAAAATTTGTTAAGTTGCTGCATTTTTCGCTCGATGCTATTAAATTATTAAATTATAAGAAATGAAGATAATATTTTTTGTTTTCATGGAGGTATGAACCGAAAAACCTAATCACACAATGTATGAATCCGCTTCGCGTATTCATACAGTGTGATTAGGTTTTTCGGTTCATACCTCCATGAAAACAAAAAATATTCTCTTCATCTCTTAAAAGAAAGCACAAAACCTTTTGTTTTCATACCTTAAAAAGCATAAATAAGATCCTCGCCATTTCTGAATTATGATGGCAATTAGGCCTTATTTTTATTGCTTTACGGTGGATTATTGAAAGTTCTCAGTGGATTATCACCTGATAATTTCACCGATGAACCAGTAAAATTATCTAAATGATAAACTCACTATTGCAAAATAGTTATTAGATTTCCTCCACATAGAGCTACGGAATATAACCTTTCTTTTTTTTATATATACAACTTTTTTTTATTCATCCATAAAACATTTGTTTATATTCACGGTATTTCATATAAACCGTTTCAATTCTTTATAGTAAATATGTATTTTATGTTTGAATAAACTTATTAATGCAATATCTTTTTTAAGAACAATAAGTATTTATCATGAAAACATGAACATAATGGTTTTTGTTTCAAGGTAAACGCTAAGAATTCATATGTTAATGTTATATTTACGAAATTTCGCTAAAATTGTGATATTACAAATTTTAGATTGGCAATATTTCTACATGTTTTTTTCAAAGGTGGATGCCAGCTTGAAATTATACTTTATCAAAAAAAGGGGGGGGAATCTTCGGGGGAAATCGCTTCTCTCGCTACTTCTATATCTTCTGCGATATCACATATATATTAAAGGTTTAAATAAAGTTAGATAAAATTTAGTAATGGTTGTTACTTCAAGAGTATCCCCAAAACTTTATTTCCAATTGCTCAGTACATACGTTGCTGTCATAAAATTCACATTAGAGATTAAGCCTTTGTTTTTCAAGAGTTATAACGTATATATTACGGTTAAGCATTGGTAAATATAATTAGATTTTGTTCTCATGCCACACACTCTGAAGGTAAGATTTAGGTAATAATGAATAAATAATCAACGTGGCGAAAAAAAATGGTTGAAAAAAAGAGACAAAGAAACGATTTGAACATGTATAATAAGGAAAAAGAACAAAAACAAAACACAAACGTGCAGTGATTCCGGAATAATTCATCAAACGGATTTCAGTTAGTCCTTTCAATCCCTGGTTTTTACGTCCCTTCTATTTTATAATTGAGAGAAAAGAAGAAACCTCTTGTAATATAATCTTAACAGGACTCAAGATATTAATGACGTCATCATGTCGTCATGTAATTCTCGACAGCTTAAAGAGATTTTTGGCGGAAATTTCATAATTTTGTCCCTTTATGGCATAATCGTTTGATTATTGTGTAAGACCAAATTATCATTCATTTCGACACTCGTAAAAATATAGCTTTTGTTGTTCACTCAATGGAATACAGATTGATCTTACACTGAAACAAACGATTATCCTCTATTTCTTGTTCTTAAAATAAAGCAGATTCGTTTAGTTTTTCTTTTCACGCTTAAAAGAAAACAACGTGTTTTTTGGTGTGTGTTCCGGTGAATTTTTGGGATTGCTTAATGAATAATCCCTTGATTGTTTAACCGAAAAACTCATTTTGTAGATTTTTTCTCTGCTTTCGTCCATTTTGCAGTATTAAACATAATCTTAGAAAACTGTGATGACGTCATCTGTTCGCTATGTTAATCACGCGCAAAATGACGCGAGATTTTGATCGAAATTTTCCATATTTTTTTCTTCTCTTTTTGTCTCTAGTGAAATATAGTTTGTCTCTAGTGAAATGTAGTTTTTATTGTTATCAAAGAAAGATAAACTGTGCTTAAAAAGGGTGGTATCTTCCATATTCTATTCGTCTGTTTAATGTAATCGCTTTGCTACTCAGAACAAAGGACAGGTTTTGCTTTATGTGAAAAAAAGAATTTGTCTTCTTCGAATCCTCGGATATCCCGGGGTCTCATTATTTGCTACGTTATCGTCGATGTAGCGTTTCGAATTAGAAGATTCCGGGGTATCCGAGGAAGGCTTCATCGTATGTAACACAGTCTAGTTAAGCGTTTAGTTTACATAGTTAAAAAAAAAAAAAAAAAAAAACTTAACTATACAAGAGCAACATGAATTGTAACTAAATAAGCCTATACATATAACAAAGGTAACCTGAAGTCAAAAAGCATTTTCAACCTAATCAAAAACTGATTTACTGTAAAATTGCCTTATAGATCTAAGCACGAAACCAATCAAAAATACATCATCATTTAACATTTGTTGAAGCTATGTCCCTCCGTGATTGTAGTGTGAAACTGAATTTTGTAGATCGGAACATTTATTACTCAAGTTTGTTTTTCGGGTTTTGTTTAGTTTTATAAAAATGTATATCGAGGGTAAGAAGAAGGCATCATCTGAATGATAGGTGGTTCCATCTTAATTAACCAATTGCAGCTGTAATAAAATAAACAAGTGACAAATCAAATAATTCATTTGAACCGAAATTGAACTTTGAACACCTACATTGACTTTGACTGACACTTTTAAGAAGTATTTTTGTCGGTTTGACGACTTAAACGTCGTAACTAAAACCTATTGAAGCTGTACTTAAAACTAACAAACTAATTGACTTTCGGATGAGACGTTATACCGAGTAGGCCTCGTGTGACGGTGATTTACGTCGAGCTCGCTAGAGAACCAAGCGCTATTCTTAGCAGTTTCGTCCTGTTTCCTTGCATATTCCCCTGTAACAACTAACCGTCTTCTGGGGGCAGCGCTCATACGGACATGTGCTACAATAGAGACGATAAATAAACGGAAAGTTTAGCATATGTAGTCGCGTTACTGAGTTCAGTCGTTCGAATCGCGGCATATTTGCTTTTTACTATACCAAATTCCCTTTCTTTATAAATGGTCATTTTGATGCGAAAAATTCTACATTTTACAAAATAAATAGCCAGGAGTGTCGTAGGTTCGAAGGTTTAGAAATTCATAGAGAATTAGGTTGGTTTTTTTTAATGAAAAAGATGGTAATGAACCCTTTATGAATAAAATCAAATACACCAAAAGTGTCGGAAAATGGAGGGGAAATGTCCAAACATTTGAAAAGTCTTCGCTGCTTATTCTATTTAAAAAGGTGAGACTTGGTGAATCTTAAACGAGACCCATTTGGCTCATTACAAAAAAATGATTTGTTTAAATGGGATTAAACATCTCTTCTAACAGTATTTCAGTCATATCGCGGCGACCGGAGCACCTATCCATAGATTCTTGGCAATTCTAACACCAGTACTACCACTACACCCTTTCCGCTGCTCATCCCACTTAGGAAAACGATTATCTACCTTCTGGTGGGAGACAAATGTCGGAAAGGATGTCCCCCGACCGGGGATCGGACCCTGTACCCTATGATACCAACTGTGCTATGGCCGGAAATTATAACAAATTATGAAGACGGTCATCAAATGATGTAAGATGTTAAACTTCTAGGCTCTCTACTAAACTTCACATGTGTTAACCCATTCCCACACGACATTTATTTTAGATAAATCTACATTGAAAGAGGCTACAGACGACAACCTCAAGTGCGTGGAATTAAATTTCTTTCTTCTTTTCGGAAAAGTTTGTGGTTAATGTAGAAATTGCTTTGTGTAACTTTTCAGCTAGGCAGTCTTCCTCAAAGTAGCGCTCAATTTGCATGTACTCAGGTTAAAAATCACCTTTGCTTTTCAATAACATAAACTCAATGTTTCACAAGATTTTGTTTATGTAATGGTTTACCTTTAATTTTTAATCGGGACTATCTTAAGCTTTATTTATACAATTGATTTTCGGTAAACTCTAGTTTATACTTAAGCTTAGATTTAAACTAGGATTATGCAACTGTCAACTGGTACATAATTTGTATGAAACTAAATGAAGAAAGGTTTTAATCTATCAGCCTTGGACAAATCCCGTCTTCTGAATACGTTTATATTCTTTTTCAACCATGAAAATGTTGCCGCAGATTTCAGCTTTTGAGATTCCACTTCGTCGAGCGAAAATCCGAGGTTATCGAATAATTCCTTGGCGTATTCAAAAGGTCTACTATTTACGTGAGATAAGCCTCCTTGTCCTGGAACAGCCCAACTGAAAACCACGCCTTCTCTTGCATGACGTACTATATTGTCAATATAAATACTTTCATACTGCGATGGAATATGTTCTGCCACTTCCACACTAATTATCCAGTCATATAGAGGTAAGCCATACTGCGGTAAAGTGAGGTCAAGAAACTGGACACGCCCGTCACTAGTGACGTCACAAAATGGCGCGCCATCATATGCATCGTAACCTTTAACCTTTCCGCTATCAAGAAGAATCTGTTTATATCGACCAGGACCATCACCAAAACTTCCAACGTATTTACCTACAAGAAATCGATTTATATTGGTCTAAGGTGCACTTATTCACTGTAAATAATTCCGCCTAAATTTGAAGGTTTACGTGTTTTATTTTGAGACTAATTCTATATGTAAAAATTGAAAAGTCGAAACTAGATGGTTGTCCCAGAACAACTATCGTGCCCGCAAATTTTGTAGGCATCATGCTCCGGAAAAGCACAAATTAAGTGTATGACCTTGAACTTTGACCTTGAACTTGAAGCTTTCCAAAAATTATCTTTCAAATGGCAGTTCTACCAATGATGGAGAATAATTGTGCCAATTTATTTTGACATCCATCCATAACTTTAGGAGATATGCTCTTGACAATCATAAATTCAGTGTTTGACCTTGAGCTGTGACCTTGACATTAGAAATATCCAAATAATTCTTTCAAATAGCAAATCTACTCATGGTGGATAATAATTGTGCCAAGTTATTTTGAAATCCATCCACAATTATAGGAGAAATAGTACGGACAACCACAATTTTAGTGTTTGACCTTGAGCTGTGACCTTGACATTAGAACTATCCCAAAAATTCTTTCAAATGGCACATCTACTCATGATGGAGAATAAATGTGCCAAGTTATTTTGAAATCCATTCACAAATGTAGGAGTAATTGTCCGGACAAATTCGGACGGACGCACTCACGCACTAACGCACATACACCGACTTGTCATAGTGACAACTATGTCTCGCTCATCGCAAGCGGGCTCGACAAAAAAAATTACAATGGTTATGAGAAAAAAAAAACAAATTTTCTACATTCCGGCCCGTCAATTGACCATTAGATAATATTTCCTCTATATTTTCCTTCTATGGAACCGGAATTCGTCGGGTGAATACATTACTTGTCGACTGCACCGGGAATTGCGTTATTTGTGGTTTCAATGACGTTTCAAATTCACTGGCAAATCAGTCGTTATCAGAATTCTAACGACCCGATGAATTCCAATGTTTGTAAGTAGGACATCAGTTATATATTACAATGTATTAAATTTATAGTGAATTTAGTAGATTTAACACGAGGAATGATAATTCATTGTGAAAATTAAATTATCGGAGTAGCTAATAACTTCACTGTATCAAATTTTCATGAAAACATGTACAAAAGCCGCTTAAAAATCGAGGCGGAACTTCTATCGAAGCCAATGGGCGGGACCAGCAATCGGTCAATTGATTGGTTGGTTGTACCGAACAAATCAAGACAATTTCCTGAAATGCCGTCTTATTGTGACATACGTAACAGTTTTTGATTTTTGTTTTATTTGTTTTGTATCAGCCTTTTTTAAAATGATGGATATTTTACCTATTTTCATGAAATTGATTATAGAATTATACTAAATCATATCAATCTAATTTCATGAAATTTTATATCTATTGTCCAAGATATATGCCCGACTGATATTTCCTTTTTAGATAGACATTTTGATAATTTCGGGGTTTTTTTTTTTTCTTTCATGGGCGGGGGGGATGGCATAAGATCGTATAAAGGAATTCACAGATACGTCCCGATACTGGCGAAAGAAAACAAAAGACTTACTAAGGGTAAGAAGATGACACGGAAATTCATCACGGCGAAATCATATCATTTGACAAGAATTTACGAAAATCATAAAAAAAAACTTACCAAATTTGTTCTCTTACGACGTCTTTTTTTTCCTTCGCTTCAATGTCTATTAATTTTTATAAATATCGAAGTTCAAAGTTCACTTCTTGTCTAAATGAATGATTTAAGTGGTCTATCGAGTTTGTGTTTGACAGTCGCGACCCGCCAATCGTCTAGAAGGGAAGATCCTCAACGTTTACTTCTGCAACCATGGTAACCACAGTTTAAAGTCCATTACAAATCTCTACGGAATTCTTATAGGCAGATCCAGTTAGTGATCATTCCTGCAGCAATAGGATGTAGTTGGATCAACAGTTTTGGGAAGGGTAGTCGTTTAAAGATTTTAATGGCTTTCAATTTTCTAGCAATGTCTGAAGGCCATGACCTCAGGATCATTTCAACCAGACGGATTTCAAATTTCATTTCCGGTCAAAATGAATGATTTATTTTGCCGGTTTTAATCTTTCATTGGAAGCCGCGATTGGTGATTTGGACACTGTTTTTAAGAAGGCGAGAATAGTTACAGACGAAGCGGGTGAACGTTATAGCTCATATAACTGATAATTTCTTTACAAACGTCACCGCTACTACTACATAGTCGTTTGGCGAGCAAAACGTCGTAAATACAGCTTTGTCTAAGCTATAGTCACGACGTTTACATGCCGCACGACCAGATGTGATTTTCAATTGGTATAATGAAATCCTACAAAAGTCCTTGTGTTACCTGTAAAGAAAGTTGCCAGTGCTGTTGCCAGCGTTCTGTCTGTCACATGACCACCTCGGACTTCCGAACTTTTATTTTGGCACCAGCCTCCTGTCTCACTTGTTGTCTTGTCGGAATCCAGAGCTTTCTGTAATACATGTATAAGTCTGACCTCATTACGTATAACAAAAGACAATATGGCGACTGATTCACACAAAAACAAGCCGGAGACACACATGATATGCTAATGAAGCATCACGTACATTTGTACTTGTGTACACCAAGAAATGTTTCATTTTTTCCCTTTGTGTTTTCCTGGCATTTAATCTGAGGACCGATGAGTACGAGGTGAATTGAACAAAAGAAAAACTATTGTTTGGCAAATATTTGTCTTTGCATGAGAAGTACCGAGAATAGGGAAATCGAGTGAGCGTAACAAATGGTTTCAAATATATAAACAGTCATGTCATTTATATTTGAGACGAACGCAAGATACGCACATCACACAGTGTCATTCGACAGCCCTACGTCATCAACAAACGATACCGCCTACATCATCAACAAACGAACCTCCTAAAAATGGAGGCGGTAAAGAAAGATACATTTGTTCGCTGTGTTTTCGAAACACACGCACAAAATACTAAACTTGACAAGTTAAGGTAGATTAAACGGTAGAATAAATAAGATATACATGCTTTATTCGCATTTGTCGGGAACAAACATCCCAAAGGCCAGAAAAGCTATAACGTTGGCGTGTTTTCCGTCCGTCCCTTTGTCTGTCCGTTATTATCCCTGTTAAAACCTTAGAGTCCACAGTTATCGTTGATTTATCATCAAACTTTCAGAGAACGATGGTTTCATCACAAGGATCGTTCCTTTCGAAATTTGGTTCGATCAACCAAGTTTTGCGGGCAAAGTGGCCTCAAGAAAATTTAATCAAAAATCCTTTTTGGTTTTTCAATTTATTTGTTCCCATTTTCCAACAGGATTTATGTTTATGGCTTGAGTTTAATCAGGATTGAGCCAAATTTCTGGCCCCCTTGATTGAAAACAAAGAAATTGACAAAAAAGGTCCCCTTTCCCGTGTTATTCATTGGAATATTCTCAGCTTCGAAAGGTTCCATTTTAATGCCTCGACAATAATCTAACCCAGTTTCATAACAAGAGGGCCTTTGGCCCTGGCGCTCACCTGAGATTAGGCTCTTTTTTTTCAAGGCTCTATACACACTAGTTCTAGAAAAGACTTTTTCACTTTTAACTCATGTTGCCATAGCAACCAAAGTTTACAACTACTTTCAAATAGTTAGGTAATTTATAAGGGGGCAAACAAGGGAACATTCCTTCCAACTTTAGTTGAAATTTTCCTTAAATACCTAAATTTGCCTTGTCTAAATGAAATTGTCCACTATACTGTGCCAACTTCACAGTCACGGTCTAAGCATGTTTAATGCCGCTCTAAATAGTTTCTGAGCATCTTAACCCATTTCCGAACGACAAGATTTTAGACTGATCCAAATTGAAAGAAGCTGCAGAGGACAATTTAAAGTTGAGGGAATTTTCAAATTTTTCGTCTTTTTGGATAGAAAACATTATGGTAAATGAAGAAATTGCTTGACACAAGCAATTTCTTCATTTTTCACAGAGTTTTTCAAAGCTTTGTTCTTGTGTGGTGTAAATGGAGGGTTGCGTGGGAATGGGTTAACCCTTGTCAGGCTGAACTCGCAATGTTCCCATTTCAGCAGGGCACATAGACAGAGATCAGCCATCGTGTATGTCAAAGCCGGATCAATGTGCACGCCATGTTTGTCATTTTGACTCATTTCCATAAAGTCAAGCTTTTTGACCCCTCCAAGAAAAAATGGCTTTTAAAAACAATGTGGAAAATGATAGTATTTTTGTCTTCATTGTTCAGAATGTATACTACCCCAAAAGGAAAAGATCTTTTTTTAAAAAAATCATCAACTAAATATTGTCGTTTGCTAAATCTTTGAATTTGGACCAGTCTCAAATTCTGTCGTCTGGTAATGGGTTAACTCCAAAATTGTTAATAAGTTGATTTGTAAAAAAAGATAAATCAATGAAATAAAAAAATAACGACACACAATAAGCCTTTTAGCTTATATCACTTTAATGTGGTTCGGGAGAAAATAACAAGACTTTGTTCAGCAAGACAAAGTTGGAAGCGCGTCGGACTCTCATTCATGAGGTCCAAGGTTCGATCCCTGGTCTCGACAATTATCCTTTCCCACATTTTTCTACCACCAAGGGGTGGATAATCGTACATCCAAGTTGCCTGAGCAGCGGTAGGCCAGAAATACTGTCAAAAATGTCCCCATTCAATATATCGACGAGTAACAAATATTACCTCGCATACAAACTGCCCAATTAATTGTTGTTTTGAATTCAGCATTCGCGTACTGTTGTTTCTTTGTTCAATTAACTTGTTGATAATATCCGCACCTCGACTCCTTTTTTCTCCAATGGTAAATTCAAAGGACAAAGTAGACATGGAATAGACCATAAAGACACAGACTAGAAAAGTCCCAGTTGCAATTAAACTTGTCAGATTCCTGGATAACATGTTTGTGGATGTTTAAATAAACTTTAGTGACTTGTTTTCCTAGAGAGAATCAATCCCGTTTAACTACCCAATGTAATTTGAAATCGCTTATATAATATCTGTCTCCGAGGTAATCTATTCAAACAATATCCTTATCCTGTATACAGAGATCATGTGTTTTTTGGTTTGTTTGTGTTGTTTTTGGAGTGGGGTTTTATCAGTATTTCAGTGATATCGCGGGGGCTGTAGCACCTAACTATGGATTCCTGCTATATCGGTCACGGGTTCGATCCCCGGTCGCGGCAGATATATTTTCTGACATTTGTCTCTCACCAATGGGTGCATAATCGTAAGCTTAAGTGAGATGAACAGCGGGAGACTAGGAAAGGGTGTAGTGGTAGTACTGGTGTGAGAAATACCAGGAATCCATGGTTAGGTGCTCCAGCCGCCGGGACGTGACTGAAATACTGTTAAAAGTGGCGTTAAACCCCAGTTCAACAAGTAAAGCAACCTGTTACATCCTATCCGAGCTTACAGATGCTCATCCCAACTAGATTTACGATTATCCGTTCATCGTTTTGGGGACAAATGTCGGAAAGTTTATTTGCCCCGACCATGGATCGAGCCCTGGATCTCATGATTGAGTATCCGATGTGATACCAACTGCGCGATAGCCGTGGTGACATAAAGGATTAATGAAATACTGAATTCATTGATCAAATTATGTTTAAACAGACAAAAACGGGGCTTAGCAGAGTGGGTTTTATCTCCTATAGATGACGGGTTTAAACAACATAATAAATACGAACATACAATTGGTATAATATGATATATAAAAGCATTTACTAGAAACAATAAAACAGGTAAGTAAAATTGTTGTAAAACAATTATGAGAAATATATAATTAATTCAATTTTTATGAAGAAACTAATCTATGTTATCTAATTTTACAAATTTGATATAGGTATGTATCAACACAGTATGTGTCTGGTTAAAACATATTTTATTTGCATAAATTATCACTTTAGAAATGAAGAGAATGTTTTTATTACTGTGATTAAGTTTTCAGGTTCTTGCGTCAATGAAAACAAAAAGTATTCTCTTCATTTTTTTTATTTTTTTTTTTTTTATTATTAAATGCCATCTAGTACTAACAAAGTAAATATTTTACTATTTCTTGTGTTAATACCATATATCTACTTTGAGCGTAAGAATACAATTCAGTTGCGTGCATGCTCAAGACTTTGTTCACGGAGGTAATCTTGAATCTTTTATAGACGAAACTGAAATTAAATTATATGCCCATACACTTTATAGTGATAAGAGTGAAAGGTTGACTTAAATTTATCTTCTGCTTCATGATGTTAAAAGGGTTAACGACTAAATGTGCAATTACGGTTTAAATACATTGGTTCTCTGGATAGATGCATTTGCTTTGTTGATTTATGATAAATAATACATTAACGAAAGGGACAGTATCGGTCCGATGGAGATTTCCACACAATAATTTAAAGGCTAATCAATATCAAATTAATTTGAAAATTAATAAGCTTGGGTAAAGTTTGTAAATAAGCAGATCAAAGATAAAAGGCCGAACTAGATGGTCAGAAAAATACAATGTTTACATAGAGGCGCAAGCTGGATTCAGGGAAAACATGGGTACAGTTGACAATATTTTTATTTTACATGGAATGATTAACCATCTTTTAAATGCAAATAAGAAATTGTTTGCTGCATTTATAGATTTTACTAAAGCTTTTGATTACCTTGTGAGAGATATTATTTGGTACAAATTATTAAAGCTGGGTGTCCGTGGTCACATGCTGGATATAATAAAATCAATGTATGAAAATTACAAAACATCTTGTCAAGTGAAACTAGCCGATGAATTAAGTGCCCCTTTTGTTTGCTCACTTGGTGTAAGACAAGGAGAGAGCTTATCGCCATTTTTATTCTCCATGTACTTAAATGACACAGAAGAGTTTTTCTCCAAATGGTTTCCAGGGTGTAAACTTAGGTTTGTTTAAAATGTTTTTACTTCTATATGCAGATGACATTGTATTGATATCTGAAATATCAGAAGGTTTACAAAATGGATTGGATATTTTAGAGAGTTATTGTAATAGATGGAAACTTCATGTTAATATCAATAAAACCAAAGTAATTATTTTCAAAAAAAGTGGTGCTTATAACAATATTATCTTTAAATGCAAAGATGAAATTTTAGAAATTGTAAATGAGTTTAAGTATCTAGGTGTAAATTTTACCACTGGAGGATCCTTCAAAAGTACATATGATTTACTATATGGGCAGGCTCTGAAAGCTATAAATAGTTTGAAGTCATACTTTATTAAATTCCCTGATTTAGCAATATCCCATAAGGTAGAATTATATGATAAACTTATTGTGCCAATCTTAAGTTATGGGTGTGAAACATGGGCTGTAAACAAGATACACAAACTGGAAAGCCTGAATCTTAAATTTTATAAATATATTTTAGGGGTAAGACAACAAACATCAAATATACTAGTTTATGGTGAACTTGGTAGGTTCCCACTAAGAGTAATGCTTTTAAATAGGGTTATGAAATTCTGGTTGAAAGTTGTAAAGTGTCAAGATGTTAAATTTATCAAACAAATATATAACATGATGTTAAATGACCTGGAAATTTATCCAAATAAAAAATCATGGGCTAAAATTGTTGAAGAAATTCTTGAAGAACATGGTTTTAATGAAGTGTGGCTGAATCAAGGGGTAGAAAACAGTAAGTACTTTTTAGCAATTTTTAAACAGAGAGTCCAAGATATTTACCTTCAAGAATGGAATACAACTTTAGCAGAATCTAGCAGAGCAAGAACATACAGATATTTTTGTACATTTTCTTTTCAATCCTACCTTACTGATGTAAATATAGAGAAATTCAGATTTGCATTGACCAGATTCAGAGTATCAGCACACAGACTTGAAATAGTGGCAGGGAGATGGCATAAGCCCCAGAAAATCCTCTTGAGAATAGAAAATGCAAATTGTGTAATAAACTT
Organism: Fragum fragum; assembly: GCA_946902895.1. Taxonomy (NCBI): domain Eukaryota; kingdom Metazoa; phylum Mollusca; class Bivalvia; order Cardiida; family Cardiidae; genus Fragum; species Fragum fragum. Next base: position 22,264,245 of record OX336382.1, on the reverse strand, counting down.
GGGGATGGAATGCACTTTTTACTTGAATGTACTATATATAAGGATCTAAGAAAAGTTTACATTAAGCAATACTATTGGAGAAAACCTAGTATGTTCAAGTTTGTCTAGTGACTAAAAATTAGATTGAGTTGTAAATAATGACAAAATGATATTATTATTGTTTTATAGTTTTTATATATACTTAATGTAGAACCATTTCCTGTAGTAAGTGCCAGGCAGCTTGTGGCCTGGATGAAATGATGTGCTGGTACTGGTGAGAAAAACAACAGGAAAACATGGTTAGGTACACCAGCTGCCACGACAAACTTGCAATAAAATTGTGATATTGTTGAAAGTAGTATAAATCCCAATATAAATTGAAATATGTTATACTATTAATAAACAATGTATAATACACGCGTACAGATGAACATCTACTTCCCACATGCTTCTACCTTGCTGTTTCGTTTTGAACAAGGTGAAACTCAATATGGGATACCATTAACTTCAAAGGATCCAACATTATAATTTGTCATCTGCAATATCAAAATCACTTACTTATACAATGGAAGAAAGATAATAACAACGACGGAATATACTTTGAATTATGGTTATCTCCCCTACACAATATCCTCTACGCTGATTCGGAATGGGAGCAGGCGGCTACAAAAGAATTCATGGCAGACTCCTGATCACATTTTGATTAGCCGTCAAATTATATATCAATTGCTAGTTAATTTCTTGGTATTAAATACATTAAATATTCAATATTTATAAGAAAAAATGATAACTAAAACTTTGTAGCTCAAATCAATTTTAAATCAAACAGACCTTCTCTCGTATATTTGTGAATATAAATGTGAGCGAATTATCGTCTAAAATTAATCCACCATCGACTATTTATTGTAAAAAAAATATATTATTATGTAAACATGTGGTTTGATAGGCAATGTTGCCCATATTTCCTGAAATAAAGATTTGTATATATTTGTAAAATAACCATTCCGTAGGGAAAAAATTGTGGATTATAACAATTATCTCAATTATAAAATCACAGGGACGTAAAAACGAGGGATTTAACAGGAAAGGGTTAAAGACTATACCAAGTTGATAGTATGATCCGATACGCTGATAATCCAAATTGCTCACAGTTTAATCTAAAGGCCCGTTTACACATTTACGATTTTCTCTACGATTCACCTCGATTCACCCAGATTTCTTACGGTCAGAAAAAACCGGGATGGATCGGGATGAATCGTGGCGAAAAGAAGAAATATTCAGGGTCACTACGATTGCAGTAAGAATGTCTACGATATTAGTACGGTGTCTGTAAGGTATCGCTACGAATTCAATTACGATTCATGACGGCAACGCTACGGTTACTGAGGATTAACCACGGTGGCACAACGAGTGCTTGTACGGTTCGATACGGTACTAGTACGATTCACGGCGGTAGCGACACGTGCCAATCGTGGAGCTCCGTGGCGAAACCGTGAATGATTCGTAGGGCAACCGTACACAATTCGTAGTGAATCGTGCGAATTCATGGAATCTTTGCTACGCGAATATAGCTACGATGTCAGTACGAATAAGCACAATTCCGCTGCGGTTGTGCTACGAATTAGGCCACGCCCAATAACCACCGCGATTCACCACGATTCGCTATGGATGTTTTAAACAATTTAAAATTTCCGTATCGCTAACGTAAAATTCCCGAATCATCACGAATCATCACGATTCACCACGATTCACCACGGTTCTACAACGAATCATTATTGGCGAGTCGTAGCGCAACCGTAACTAAAAACCGTGAATGTGTAAACAGGCCTTATAACAATAATGTAATAGTACACGAGCGCAGGCCGTAGAAAACATTTCAAGATTGAGGTTACTTAAGGCCTGCTTACACATTCACGACTTTTAGCTACGGTGCCGCTACGATTCGCGGACTTCGTGGACATTCTTACTGGAATCGTATTGACACTTAATACATGTATTTCTACTTTTCGCCACGGTTCATCCCGATCCATCCCGAGTTTTCTGACCATGAGAAATCTGGGTGAATCGTAGAGAAAATCGTGAACATGTAAACAGGCCTTAAACTCGAAATATTTCAATATTGAGGGGAGGGGGGTAACTTTTGGAGATTTACTTACTGGGTTTAATATTTTGTTTTGAATGGGGCTTTACGCCGCTTTCAACAATCTTTCAGTTATATCGCAGCGGCTAGAGCACCTAACAATGGAATCCTGGTATTTCTCACACCAGTACTACCATTACATCCTTCCCTAGCCCCCAGCTGCTTTCGCAAATAGGTCTACGATTATCGCCCATTGGTGAGAGACAAATAGTCGGAAAGGATGAGTGCCGCCGTCGGGAATCGAACCCGGGACCTCTAGATTGACAGTCCCTGAGTATAATAGAAATCGGTGCAAAATAACTAATGTGTCGTTTTCAATTCTTGTTAAAATTATTGATAAATTGGGGAGGCTAACTCAACACACACTCCGCTCCTCTCGTTTGGCTTCATAAAGTCTGTCCTGCTCAAGCGACCACCTCTACTAAACGACAGCTTTCATTAAGCGACCAGCCTCAAAATTCCCTTTTCAAAAACCAAAGGATCTTCATAAATGGGCGTTTCAGTTTTTGAAAGTAGAATTGTCAAATTTAAATCCCATATTGGTGAATTAAGTATGAATCCTCCAATGATGTATGTATGCAGTCGAACCGATGCCACAAAAAAGTGTATTACGCGCACATTCTCTTAAGCGACCACATTTTGACTGTCCCTTGAGTGGTCACTCTAATCAAGTTTTATTGTAATATAGAGTTTATTTTCCTTTTCTGTTCGGCACACCCTTTTATAGCGGGCTAGTGCCTGTTCTGAAAAAATTCAAAGATTTTAACAAAGATTTCAATAATCCTTTATGTGAGAAGTTTTTTCCTAACGAAGGGTGAAAGACCACAAATCAAATTCCACGGAAGAAAACGCTTTTATCTGAACATGAATCATAATAGATATTAATCAGTGTTGGATATTAAGAGATCTTTGTGAGATTGGGCCGAATAGCAGACAGACATAAAATAGATTTACGTGTCCCTACATTAACCAATTCCCACGCAAGCCCTCCTTTTTACGCCCCTCAAGAAAAAGCTTTTGAAAACATTGTGGAAAATGAAGAAATTGCTTGTATACAGTAATTTCTTCGTTATCCACAATGTTTTCTATCCAAATAGACTAAAATCTAAAATTACTTTAACTTTGACCACTCTAAAACTATGATTTATAGACAGCATTTACTACTTCAATGGCTGTGTGGTATAGGTGCTTGACTCGTGATCTGATAATCGTGGGTTCGAGACCCACCGTCACACACGGGGTATGTTTATGGTTAAGACCCTGGATAGCCAGCGCCAGCTGTACTATTGGGTAGGGGTGCGTGTATACCACTGTCTCTCCGAGTCTCGGGGACGACAAAACATCTTGATTGAAAGTGTTCAGACGAGCTTTCGTCTCAATCGAACTAAATTAAATTAGTACATGTATAAACCAATTATTACTTCATTTAGAAAATTGAGAGAAATGAGCAACATCTTAATTATAAGTACAAGCCCGTATAATACATTTCAAAATTGTGATGGCTTACTTTGGGTGGGGTGAACTTGGAAAATTTTTCAGAATTTGCGGGGAGGGGGGGGGGGGCTGCGGTTGGGTTAACTTCAGAATTAATTGGTATATGCAAGTCAGTTCAAAATAATGGGTGTCCGATTTTCCGTTCTTGTCATTTGTGTCCTGTTCCTAAGGGCCTGAAATATTTTTGATAAGCATATATATTTGAATTCGGTCATGTCATTTGTTTAAAATAAATATTTCCTGTGTCATTTATGTGACTGATCACATTCATATTTCACTAATAAAAGTACTGAAAGTACTGTAAGCTAGCAAACCATGGTTTTGTTATGTAATCATCTTTGTCAAAGGTTATCATGATAAATAAATGAGGTTAAAGTAACCCAGGGATTAAACCATTACAACACGACGAATATCTTAGACTGGTTGACGTTGCCGACGACAATTTTAAGTTGGTGGAAAACCGTTTCCTCAGCTGTAGGGAAGAAAACATTGTGGACATTGACGAAACTGCTTGTTACAGGCAATTTCTTCATTGCCCCTCATGTTTTCCGAAGCGTTTGGCATGCTTAAAAGTGGTATTCTATTGGTAAAAAGCGTGCTTCTGAAGGAGTTCTCTACAGTTTAAATAAAGTTAATTCATATGGCATACAAAGCAGTGCGCATAAAGAACATTCAGATCAGACGCATTTTGAATGCAATATGCTCAATTAAGCTAAATGCATAGGAGATGCACTTGATCTCCTCGGGATATTCTAGCCTATTAGTTTTTGGCTTGGACGACAAATAGTGGAATAAAGTCGAGAGATACATGCAAAAATGTAGAAGAACACAATTGGGAGAACAAAATGAATTGAACAAATTTTCTTAATTTTTCAGTTTTATTTTATATTCTACTATCCATTCTTTTTATTACAAAATTTTAGACTTGTTCCAATTCAAAAGTGTACCAGACGACATAATAAAGGAAGCCCAATTCAAAAAGTTACCAACTTATACGATAGCAAATATTGTGAGAAAAAAAGACCCTGCTTGTTACAAGTCATTTCATCTCTTTCACACAATGTTTCATTGAGTTCAGTATCTGTATGATTTGAAAATCAGTGATTCTGCCGGAAAGGTCTATTACAAAACTAGATAAGACGCAAACAATTCTAAAAACATGCTACTTAAGTCTTATGCACTGACCTTTCACAACTAAAAATTCACTCAAAAAATCACGTCGTGGCACATTAAACCGTTTCCCAGTCAATCCCGAGATTTCCCGACCCTTGGTAGTAGAAAGAAAAATGTGTAAAATTGTGAAATTTTCTGTGAAAGACAAAGTTTTGTTGAAAATTATAAACTACACTTGTCGTCTTTAGCTTCATTGGATGTTGATAAGTCTTGAATTTTTTATCAAAAAGGGGGACAATCATCATAGATTAGTAGTTATTACGGTCTTTCAAATGTAAACGACACCTAATCTAAGAAACTGCGATTTACACAGGGCAAGAGAAAAATGACAGCAAATGAACAAGGTCACGAAGATTTAACACCCCAGCCCAGAGACATTAAACGTGGCCAGGGATTGGGTGGGCCATTTAAGCTTGGTATGTTTAAATCCCTGCAAATGAAGCTTCGGTGCTCATTTTATCACATTGTTAAGCCGATGCTTAGTACAGTATATAAATCCATTATGCAACATTTTTAACTCTCTTTTCATGTTTACTCTTAGGCAATTGAAAAATGATACGTGGACTACTTGAAACAGACAACCACTAGGGCAATTTTTAGTTTCTGTATTTAATATATAGACAAGGGATAGAACTTGACAAAAAGTACAAACGTACCTGGTCGAATTGAATCGCCTTTCTGACATCAAATTAGGAGATTTTATGCTGAACAATGCACGAGTATATAGTTGTATATAGTTAAATGTATAATCTATACGTAAAAATTACAATTTTGAGTAACAGTGATATCAAACCTGAACAGACAGGATTGTCATGAGAATTGTTGTCATTTTTTGTGAGTTGGAAAAAACTGTGCATCTTGACCTGTTAAGCTTTGTCTTACAACCATTTCAATTGGACATTTAGAGTGGCAATGTTTTGCGGTTTCTGTTGAATTAAATTCCCACAAATCAAATGTCTTCTTTCAAATGCAACAAAAGTATGACGTAATTGTGACCTCATTTCATACCTTTCAACAATATTTACTATATCCAGCTGTAGTCCCAAGCTTATTAATATTAAATGCAATGTGTTACTGTAATTTTTTATTACCAAATTATTTACCAAATATTTTTTTCATTTTCCACAATGTTTTCTATCCAGAAAGTTAAAAAATGTAAATTAAAAACTTTGTTGTCAATGGGTTAATTTTGTTATCTGTGAAAGGGAGGTATCAATGTTTCTGAAACCTAGAAAAGGAAAATTTCCAAGTGTCGAAAGATACGCTCAAACAAATATTTAATATTTAGATTTGAGTCGGATATGTTCTTGGTGGTAATCTTATAGGTTTAAAATGGATTATTGTGGTTATAAAGGAAATGTTCAGCAGAATTCCAGGTATTACGGAGTTCAGTTGTTGATATCACATGACCTCATTTGCATATGACCTGAAGTCAACTGAAGATAACAAATTCATAAGCGAAACAACCAACATCCTATATCATGTCACATCAAATGTTTAGCCCTAAGTGTTTATATTTGTAAAATTGTTTACGACAAATTTGGACTGATCTTTACAAAATTAAAGATCCGATATCGAACATAATTCTGATGACGTAATGATGACATTGGTTTGATGTAATTCATACTAAATGCGAGATTCCAATGTTTATTTAGTCGCCGTCATAGCGGAGTTGGTAGCGCAAGCTAGAGGTCCCGGGTTCGATCCCCGATGGCGGTACTCATCCGACTATTTGTCTCTCACCAATTGGTCGATAATCGTAGACCTATGTGGGATAGCATTTGGAGGCTAGGAAAGGATGTTATGGTAGTACTGGTGTGAGAAATACCAGGATTCCATTGTTAGGTGCTCCAGCCGCCACGATATAACTGGAAGATTGATGAAAGCGGCGTAAAACCCATTCAAACAAATCCAATGGTTATGAATGACCTCTCATTGTTTGCAACTGTCTCAGCTTAATCTTAAAATAGATTAATAGCCTACATAGGCTATTAGGGAAATACCCTGTTGTTCTCTGATAAGCAACCTCTGATTTCAACAAAACTACCCTTCAGAGTATGTTATTCAATAAGTGACAGGGAAAAAAACAACATCGATACCTACCTTCAATTGCTTTACTCAGCTTGTGATGAGGATATCAGTTTTTAATACATTCTTTTTTCTGCCCGTATTTTAGGTGATCCAGAAGACAGAACTCTACGAAAAGTTGAAATAGACCAGCTTATCAATAAAAGAATGATTTATTTAGCTGATTCACTTTGTGTTGAACCAGCCCAGGGTAAGAAATAAATTTTACCCATTACCAGAAGACAATAATAAAGACTGGTCCAAATTGAAAGGATTTGAAGGTGACAGTTTCAAGTAAATGAAATTTTAGATCATTTCAATTGTCTCGGTAGAAAACATTGTTTAAACAGAGAAATTGCTTCTTCATTATACACAATGTTTTTCCATTTGTTTCTTTTCGAGGCGTCAAAAAGCGTCATTGTGTGGAAATTGGTTAAACCTTGTCTAGCTGAACCTTGAACCTTCTTCTGCAGGGTTTTTAATTATAGAACATGATCAGCTTGCACATACATGCAGGCTGATCTTAGTCTAGACCATCTGTAAACCCACTACCACACAATCAGGCATTTTAAACACGCTGAAGAAATACAGCTTTGTAAAACATTGTGAAAAGGAAAAAGTTGCATGAACAAGCGATTCCTTCTTTTCACACAATATTTGCTACCTCATGTGGTCCTTATTTTTTAACCGACTCTGTTTAGTTGCATGCAATTTCTTTCAATTTGGACCAGTATAAATTTTAACTTTCATCCAAATACCTGATGAAAAAATTTTAGATTCAAATTCAATGAAATTGCACACCACATTTTTTAGCTGATTAAATTTATTTTTTTTTTTGAATTTTGGGTAAAAAACATTGTTGATAATGAAGAAATTGCTTGTAACAAGCAAAGTCTTCATTTTCCACAAAGTTTTATAAAAACAATTACCTGTGGGTATCAAAGCGAGGTATTATATGGGAATGGGTTTGGCCAGAGTTATTTTAGTATTAACAAAAGAAATATTTACCAAAATATTTTGTCATAAGCAAATTCTCTACTTTAACAATGTTTTTAATTGATATATATGTATTCAGCATAATACCTTAAGATGCATTGACTGTTTTAGTGTAATTTATTTATTTTCAGTGTTAATGAATGAAGAGAATAGTTTTTGTTTATTTTGAGTTATGAACCTAAAAAATAATCTCTCTGTGATTAATTTTCTAGGTTTGATGTTTGATGTCATATGCACCTTGCATCGTCTTCATTATTTGAAAACTTTGACATTTTTAATATCTCTGCATTTATAGAACACATTTACTCAATAAGAAGCACCATCTCCAACATTCATGCCTTATCTGCATTGATTGGTGACTTAACCTATTTGCACACAGTGACACCTTCTGACACCCTGAAGAAATGCAATTATGGAAAACTTTGTGGGAAAAGGAGAAATTGTAACAAGTAATATATCCTTTTCTCACAATGTTTTCTAAGATATTTGGCACTTTTTTTCCAATTTTAGAACAATTTGAAATGTTGTCTGCAACTTCCTCCAATTTGAACCGATCTGAAATGGGTTTAACATCATTTGGCAGCAATTTGTTTGCAATGTTAAGGTTTTTATACGCCCGTCAAAGACGGGACGTATTATGGGATCACCCGTGGTGTCCGGGCGTCCGGTCGTCCGAGTGGTGTCCACTTCTTTGTCCGGAGCATAACTCTGTCACAGTAAGTCCGATTGACTCTAAACTTTGCAGTTATAATCTTCTCATCAATACGGAGTGCAGTGCTCAATAACCATAACTCTACCTGGCCAATTTTTTGAGTTATTGCCCTTTGTTGGTTTTCATACTTGAATCTTGTTCGGAGAATATCTCTAAAAGTATTATAGCTAGGATCATGAAACTTCATAGGTGTATAGATCTCACCAAGGGGGAGTGCAGTGCACAAGAACCATAACTCTACCTGGTCTATTTTTTGAGTTATTGCCCTTTGTTGTTTTTCATTCTTGAATCTTGTCCGGAGTATATCTCTAAAAGTAATATAGCTAGAATCATGAAATTTCATGGATGGATAGAGCTCACCAAGGGGGAGTGCAGTGTACAAGAACTATAACTTTACCTAGCCTATTTTTTGAGTTATTGCCCTTTGTTGGTTTTCATACTTGAATCTTGTCCGGAGTATATCTCAAAAAGTATTATAGCTAGGATCATGAAACTTCATGGGTGCATAGATCTTACAAAGGGGGAGTGCAGTGCACAAGAACCATAACTCTACCTGGCCTATTTTTTGAGTTATTGTCCTTTGTTGTTTTTCATACTTGAATCTTGTCCGGAGTATACCTCTAAAAGTATAATAGCTAGAATCATGAAACTTCATGGGTGTATAGATCTCACCAAGGGGGGGGGGGGGGGGGGGTTCAGTGCACAAGAACCATAACTCTACCTAACCTATTTTTTGAGTTATTGCCCTTTGTTGTTTTCCATACTTGAATCTTGTCCAGAGTACATCTCTAAAAGTATAATAGCTAGAATCATGAAACTTCATGGACGGATAGAGCTCACCAAATAGGAGTGCAGTGCTCAATAACCATAACTTTACCTGGCCTATTTTTTTAGTTATTGCCCTTTGTTGTTTTTCATACTTGAATCTTGTCCGGAGTATATCTCTAAAAGTATAATAGCAAGAATCATGAAATTTCATGGATGGATAGAGCTCACCAAGTAGGAGTGCAGTGTAAAGAACCATAACTCTAACTAGCCTATTTTTTGAGTTATTGCCCTTTGTTGTTTTTCATACTTTGTTTGACAAAAAACATTCATTCAAAATAACCTCAGTTCTATTCAAACCCCCAGTTAATATTAAGCAGTGTGACGGGCGTATCTTGTGACAATTTGGCACCTTGTTGACAAATGAGTTCCTTTTACTTCATACCTACTACTATATATTTAGAAAGCAATTGACCTCTGATATCCCAGACTAACTTTTTCTTGGAATGTCAGTAGGCGTCAGCATGGTCTGTTTCCAAAATTCTCAAATATTTCCACTAAAGTCTGCATCTTCATCTTTTCCAGCGCTGACAGCATGTATAGCCAAGACTCAAATGTTTAGTGTATTTAGATGTCGATCTGAGCTGAAGAAGTCAAGAGAATGTTACAAATACTGGTTAGTTTGTTTATGAATTTATATACAATAAAACTTGTACCTAGCTACCAAAGGGAGACGGCAAAAAAGTTGTTACTTTTTAGCTTGACTATTCTAAGAATTAGGGTGTTATTCCAGTCACAAAGGCATTTGCGTTGGCATTAGCATAATGCTTATGTGACCATCATATCATACCCTTGGCAGAGGTCCATCACTATGACATTCTTTTTAATGGAATTATGACCCCTTTTTTTACCTAGACATTTAGACCTGTCTAACTCTTAATGTTTTTAAGGAGAATGGTTGTTTTATAATCTTTTTGTTATATAAATGAAATATTAATTTAATTGCATGTATAAATAATTGCAGAGTTCTCATTTAAATCTATGGTAATGGGTTAAGCAGTCTTTGATTATGGCTTTTCTGTTACTCAATGAAAAATACTCCATTTGGGAAAAGCAATTTAAAGAAAAGAAAAAAAACACACACCAACTGACCCTTTTTTCCAGGTCTACTTGAAACACATGCATAATGTTGCCTGGTGATTGTACCAAAATATTTTAGAGATGAAGATAATATTTATCGTATTAATGGAGGTATGAAACGAAAAAAAATAATCACACTATGAAAAGGCAATGCGGATTCCTACATGAATTTAATGACATCAAGTGAAAAATAACAAATATTTTACTAATTTTGATACAATAATCATAGAACTACACATGTATTTTGTGTGCAAGCATACAAAGTAGCTGCATGCTCAAAATTTTGTTCATGGAAGTGTGAATAATTTTTTTCAGCCAATCAAGACAAAACTAACAAATTATTAACTATCAACTCATTCACACACAGTGATGCTTTTGGACACCCCTCAAGAAAAACCGTTGAGAAAACATAGTGTAAAATGAAGTAATTGCTTGTAACAAGCAATTTCTTCATTTTACACAATGTTTTTTATCAAGAATGTAAACAAAAACTAATATTTCATAAACTTTAACTTATCGTCTGCAACCCCTTTCAATTTGGGCCTGTCTAAAATTGTTGTGTGGCAATTGGTTAATATAGCATTTTTGTGGTGGAATTAATGTTGATGACAACACTTATTAGAAATGGCAATCATTGTAAAACTACTAGATTTGAAATTAATTCTTTTGTTCCATTTAACAATAGGTTAGGGGTATACTGTTTGTCTGTCTGTGTGTACAAAACTTTACCTGCAAGTGTCAAAGCTTTTTAACCCATTCCCAACACAATCCATTCTGATGCTGCATGAAAACATGCACAAGCAATTTCTTCATTTCCCCCTCTCCCAATGTTTTCTGCTCAGAATGAAAAAGATTTTTAAAATTTCATCAACTAGAAATTGTCATCTGTAACTTCTTTAAATTTGGACCAGTCTAAATTCTTTACATCTGGTAATTGCTTAATGTACAATGCTCTTATCCTTTGGCTGAGAGCAAGGTGAAGATTATTGTATAATTTCATTGTTAATCACGAAGTTCAAACTTCTTAAGAATCTGTCATTTACTGTACGAGTGTTTTTCACATGTTCATCTCTGTTCAGGATAGAAGATGAACGAGTTAAAAAGACAAGTATAGATGATTATCTAGAAGATCGGAGTAGATACAGACGGACAGGAGTGCAAAATTTTACGTCTAGGAAAGAACAAGAAGAAGGACTTCGTAAACGTGCTGTTGTGTTTGCAGAAAAAATTCGGGAAGAAAGTACTAACGATCCCTTCTGATTGTGTGTTGAAATGTTCAACATAGTGATTTGGATATTTGATGACGTTATGCAGTTGAAATCATAAGAACCTAGCTATTGATCTCGGAAAATTGTGAATTGGCAGATAAGACCAAATTTAGTCTGTGGTCTAATCCGAGTCTACACTTCCTGGTTGTTACTATAAAACTGAAATTGTTCACCATGTGGATATCTTCTACACTCCTACATTAACCCATTACCACACAATTACATTTTTTGATGTCCTGAAAAAATACAATCATGAAAAATTTTGTGAGAAAAGAATTTTTGTTTATGTTATTACAGGTTATGTTTACTGTATGTATCTCAGTTTCCCATATTTTCAATATTTTATTAAAATTTGAGGTTTAACCCATTCAAACACAATGACCTTTTTGACACCCCTCGAGAAAAACGATTGGGAAAAAATTAGTGAAAATGAATAAATTGCCTTCAACAAGTAAGTTCTTCATTCTCCACACTGATATTTACCCAGAAAGTTGAAAAAATCTGAAATTTTATAAACTTTTAAGTTGTCATCTGCAACCTTTCCAATTTGGATCAGTCTACAATTTGCTGTCTCATTGTTAAATAGTCTTTCTGTTATATCGATGCCAAGTTCACCTATTCAAGTGCTTCTTGGGTATCATCAGTACTAGGCTGGGGATCTACAATGGCTTGCCCAAGAACATAATCCATGTAACCACCTGTGTGGTCAGGATTCGTACCCACAACCCTTAACTTCTCTCAGGTTACAAATCTTAAATACTGAGCTAAGCAGGGCACTTTAAAGGATAGAAAATAATGGTTCAATATCAATTGTTATAAGTGTCAGGGAGTATTCACCTTTGTCATTCTGATTCAAATCCAATATTAGAATTCCAATAAACCCAAAGGACTGAAAGCACTGGAAGTTCTAATAATGAGTCAATCAATATATATATATACATTCTGATCAAGTCTATATGTGTATTAAATCAACTCTATAAACAATTTTTACATAAAGGGCACAATGTTTGCAAGACAGGAAAATTCCGGGTTCAGCATGTCAAGGGTTAATAAGATTCAAATGATAAGCATTACCAAGAGAGGCATGACTTTTTTATCTTTTCAAGAGGATGATTAATCCATTCTCACTTAATTCCACTTTTTGACACCCTGAAGAAATGAGGGGTTGGAAAACTTTGTGGAAAAAGAAGAAATTGCTTTTGACAAACAATTTCTCACTGTGTTTAATATTATATTTGGCTCTAATCATCTAGTTTTAACACATTTTGAAATGACATCTGCAGCTTCTTTGAATTTTGACCATTCCAAAGTTTTGTTATCTGGTTAATGAATATCTAACTACTTGTAAACATCCCTGCCATTCTAAATTTGAAACAAACTGTTTAGATGAATGAAATTCATAAATGTCTCTAAAAAGTTATTTTGTTTATTCAGTATCCACACATGAAAGGCTTGCAAAATATTGGTCTTATTAAAATGTGATAGTAGCCAGTTTTTTAGTATTTCATTTAGCAAGGCAACATTCGCCCATTCCAACACAATCCTACTTTTGTACAATCCTTTAGCAGTTGCTAAATTATCCACAATGATTTCTACAAAACTGTTATCTGAAGCTTCTTTGAATTTGGACAGGTCCAATATATTGTTATTTAGTTCTGAAGACATTAATTTAACAAGAAGGCCAAGATGGCCCTAAATCACTAAAATAATTAAACTAATATTGATCAAAGATTTATTCTCCTTTTTTTCGTCACCTGATTGAACCTATGGCGATTATGTTTCATCCATCGTCATGTGTTAACTTTTTACATTTTTCACTTATTCTTATGAACCTTTGGTGGATTACAACCAAACTTGGCAGGAAGTCCCCATGGGAAGGCACTCCAAATAGTACACGTCATGGAGTTATCTCTCCTGGGGGGCCCATAAGGGGCAAAAAGTCACAAGATTAACATTGACTAATACAATGAAAACTTTATAAGTCATCTTCTCCCACACAGAAAGGTCTCAGGCTGTGATATTTGGTATGTAACATCATCTGGTGGCCTTTATCAAGACTGTATGAACTATGGCCCTAGGGTTAAAATTGGCTCATCCCTAGGGGTCACAAGTTTAACTTAGGCTTATCAATTGAAAATTTAGAAATCTTTATTGTTGAATGAAGAGTGTGCCATTGGCCCCCTGTAATCGTTATAGATGCAACTGGAATCATTATCCAGGTCCTGAGGGCGAACCGGATTTAAATGAGCAAATCCTAGAACTACAGAGCTGTTGCAAAGGCTTAATGTCTTGTCTTTCAGAATGATGGATTTCCAGTTCTGTTGAAATTTGCTTATGATGGACTGTTATGATTGTGTTCTGTCTATCATCCATTATACTTTTTATACGCCGCCGGAGGCAGTCGTATATTGGCATCGTCTTCTCCGTCTCTCCGTACGTTGGTATGTACGTACGTCCACTTTTCTTGTGAGCACAACTCCTCCTAAGTTTCTGGTTGGATCTTTTTGAAACATGGTCAATCTTATCACCTTAATTGGTAGATAGGCATGAAGTAATGATTTTATGGTTCATTGATTTTTGCCTCAGTTATGCCCCCTTAAAACTAAGTCTCTGAGGCTTATTGAAATTGCAGCCTTGTGAATGCAACTCCTCCCAAGTTTCTGGCTGGATCTAAATGAAACCTGGTGGATGTTATAACCTAAATTGGTAGATGTGCACGAAGTAAAGATTTTATGGTTCATTAATTTGTGAATGCAACTCCTCCTAAGTTTCTGGCTGGATCTAAATGAAACTTGATCAATGTCATCACCATAATTTGTAGATGTACATGGATCAAGGATTTTATGGTTCATTAATTTCCCTGAATTATGCCCCCTTTAACCTTAGTATCTGGGGCTTATTGAAATTGCAGCCTTGTGAAGGCATCTCCTCCTAACTTTTTGTCTTCATTTTAATGAAACTTGGTCAATGTCATCACCATAATTTGTAGATGTGCATGGATCAAGGATTTTTATGGTTCATTGATTTTTGCAAGAGTTATGCCCCTTGACACTTAGTCTCTGGGTTATTGAGTGGATATTTATAAATTTTGTCAATGTCACAATTATGTTCGTGAAACAGCAGCGAAGTGGCAGCGTATATTGTGACTATGACACTCTTGTTATTTCCTTCCATCATATACTCGTAGGTATAATTAGTATATGCCTTAACCAGATGACCTATTGGCCTGTCGTTTCATTTTCTCATGGAACACTCGTAATTTCAAAAGGGATCATCCTTATGACCTGAAAAAATATTCCGATCTAGTCTCAAGAAGATTGAACCATAATTGACCAATCGCAGCTGTCAATCAAATAACCAGTCGACCATTGAAATCCTTCCTTGAGAACAGAAATGAGTTTTGATCTCAAACATTGGCCGCCATTTTTGTTAACCTTTTTTTTGTGTGTTTGGCGACTTGAACGTCTTAATTACAGCTTATCCAAGCTGTAGTTACGAAGTTTAAGTTGTGAACCAACCATTTTGCTTTTTTGTTTCATGCTGCTAGCCATAAATTTTGCATAATAACTCAGTTTAAAATCGAAGTGAGTCAATGGGCGGGGCTTACAAAGTAAATGGGCGAGGCCAGCGATTGGTCAATTGTGGCCACAAGAATGCAAACAGTGATATTGTTATTGAGGCTCCCTTTCC
Source organism: Fragum fragum (assembly GCA_946902895.1). NCBI lineage: Eukaryota > Metazoa > Mollusca > Bivalvia > Cardiida > Cardiidae > Fragum > Fragum fragum. The sequence goes on along the minus strand of OX336382.1, from coordinate 22,248,821 downwards.
CTGTGTTTGCAATCGAACATTCCAAATTTCAATAGGTTTTATCCTTATTACCTTACATTGACCCAGTTTCACGAAGATAAAGCCATAATTGTATCGTCAAGAGTGAAATTATTGTTTAGGCCATTTTCCTCAAATTTTCTGATGGAATTTTTCCGTATTTGATTTCATGAAGATTGAGTCATAATTGGGTCCTCTAGAGACTTAACACTCTAATTGTTAATCCTACACAACAAATGACAGACATTCAAGGATCACAAAAGCTCAACATCAGCATGTTGGCTCAGGTGAGCTAAAAAAAAACGACTTAAGTTGCTTATCCCATTCCCATACAATCACTGAATTTTATATTCCTAAGATATTAAACTTGAGAAAACATCATGGAAGATGAAATCAATTATAACCAGCAATTGTTTTTTTCCCACAATGTATTCTGATTATAGAATGGGTACTTATTTAGCTGGCAGAGTATTAGCTTTGATAGCTCTAGTTAACAGACAAAATTTTGATGTCTTCTCAGAGTTCAATGAGTGCCTCCTAGCTCATCTCCAAGATAATTTTAGCTCAATTTAGTGCATCGTGTTCTAAATGACTCTGATCAGAGTCTTCAAAGAAGTTGCAGACGATAATTTTCAAATTGTTGAAAAATTCTATAATTTTTATCTCTCTGGGTAGAAAACAATGTGGAAAATGCAGGAATTCATTTTGCATATTGTTTTTCAGAACTATTTTCTTAATGGGCATATAAAGGAGGGATTGTGTGGGAATGGGTTAACTCCTTGGTTACTTTAACCTTATCTATTTATCATGATAACCTTTGGCAAAGAAGACAACTTGGCAAAACCATGCTTTGCAAGCTTGCAGTATTTTCAGTTCTTTGATTAATTATACTTACTTTAAAATGTCGTCTGCTACCCCTGACAGTTCAGAGAGTCTAGTACATTTGTATTTTGAAAAATAGTAATCGGTTAAGAAAAGGAATATTGAATGTTAAAGTACTAGTTCAGCCCAAAAATTTTGCATCTAAAGAAGAATTGTTCTCATCTGCACATATCGAACATTGCACTCTGATAAACACGTCCTAAACACAGCTGTCAATCAAATATCAGTTAACCAATCAAATAATTTATTTAAACCTGAAATAACCTCTGACAAAGTTAAAAAATTTATGGGAAGCATATTTGTTGGTTTGACAATTTAAATGCTTGAATAAGCTGTAGCTATGAGGCTTATCTCTACAACTATTCTATTTTCTATCTCACCTGAGCACAAAGTGCTCATAAAAGGTATTGTGATCACCTTATGTTTGGCGTCCAACCCTCGTGCATTTATCCACCATGCATAGCCAGTTGTCTGTCAATAATTTCTATAACCCATTACCACACAATCCTACCTTTCTATGCATAAAGGAATCTAGCTGTGGAAAACATTGTAAGAAAAGAAGAAATTTTTAGCCATTGCTCTGAAACTTTTCACATGCTTTTGTTGCTATCATATCATCAATGCAAAGATTCATTACAATGCCATTAATAATAGTGGAGTTTTAAACCTTTTTGGACTTGGTAATTTCTGGTTAAACCTAACACGCAACTTTCGTATATCTTCAATAACTCTCTTTCTACCAATGCTATAGCTTTGAAACTTTGCTCACGTTTTTGTGACTATAATATCATCTTCTAGGCAAAGATTCATTACACAGACATACAGTGTAGTGAAATCTTAAACCTTTTTGGACATGTAAATTCTTGTTTGACTTAAAATTCTAATGAACCAATTACAAGATGGCAAAAAATCTTCATCTCAGAAACCAGTTGATGGGTTTCAACCGAATTTTGCAGGAATGATTCTTGGGTCACCCTTTATAAGATTCCTTCAAAGAATTTTTATGAGATGAAAAAATGGCTCAAATGGTCGGGGCTAAATTCCACCTTAAAAAAAATTCTTCTCAGAAACCAGTAGATGAATTTCAACCAAATTCCATAGGAATGATCCTTTCGTGACTTGTTTTCAAATTTTAACCCTTTCTTGTACAAACCCGTGGTTTGATGTTGCTGTGATAATATACTTGAGAAAACATTGTGGAAAAAGAAGAAATTGCTTGTAATAAGCACTTTCTTCTTTTCCCATTAAATTTTCTACCAGATAGGGTTGTTTGACTTCAAATTGCATCCAATTTTCATTGTCATCTGCAACCTCTCTCAATTTGGAACAGTCTAAACTTTCAAACAAGAGGACCATGATGGTCCTAAATCGCTCACCTGAGGCATCTGCAAAATACAGTACTTTTTTGTATGCCCTGAAATTCTTTGTTTTTAGATTTCACTCAAACTCTAATTACCGTCTGCAACTTCAATGGGTGTAATTTTAGCAACCTCAGTTGAGAACAATCTAGATGTACTATAAATTAAATATGAATGCATTATAACTTAAACATGAGGAGTGGAAGATATTTGAACATGCTCTTATTGGGAGTTTTTCATAACATTGGATGCCTTGGGAAGGGCCATGTTTGTCAAAAAAATAATAATGTTATCCTATGTTTTTAATGTAAATGCTCTAGGACCTATATTTAAGAAGAATTTTTTCAATGCAAATTATGCAATTTTCGAACAAATGAGCAGAGACATTGTTTATCTTCAAAACATATTTTCCTGTAACATAGTATGGAATTATTTAGTCATGCTACATACCAAATATGAATGCCCTTCACCTTATTTGTCAGAAGGAGAAGACTTTTGAAGTTGCTCTAATAGGGTGTTTTCCAAAATTTTGGACCTCTTTGGAAGTGCCATGTTTAATCACAGGGCTAAGATTTTAGCTTATAATATGCTAGAGAACCATCTGGTAATGCTATATACCAAATATGTATGCCTTAGACTTTGTAGATTGGGAGCGAAAGACTGTTGAACATGGTCTAATTGTGAATTTTACAAACTTTGGACACCCAGGGAAGGGGTGTTTCTTAACCTACAGGCATAATTCAATCAAAATTGATAGATAACAGCCAGGCTATGCTACACTTAAATTATAAATGCCCTCTGCCTTGAAATGAAAAAAAAAATTGAAATCATACTCAAATTCTGCATTTTTCCCAATTTTGGACCCATAGTGCAGGGCCGTTTTGGACCCTAGGAGGACAACTTTTAGTGATATTGTACATAACTATCTAGTTCTGGTACATACCAAATATGAATATCCTAGACCTTGTAGTTTAATCCTTTCCCGTTCAAATACAGGATTTTACATTCCTGTGATTTTATACTTGAGAAATTTCTCCTTTTTCCACAATATTTCCTACCACATAGGATGGGTTCATTTCAAATGGCATCCAGTTGTCATTGTCATCTGCAACCTCTTTCAATTTGGACCAGTCTAAAATTTCCAAAAACGGAAAAGAAATAAGAGGAGAAGTCTTTTGAAACCGCTCTAATTAAGCATTTTTCCAAACTTCGGACCTTAGGGGTGGGGCCATTTTTGACTCCCAAGATTAAATATTTAAAAACTTGATTAAGCTTTATATAGACTATTAATGCTTTTGCCCATGAGGGCTTGAGACGCTCTACTGGTTATCAAGTTTTCCATTAAAGAAATCTGATATTTAAAGAAGTTAATTACTTAAAGAAGAATGCATAAAGGAAAAAAAAATGGACTTTATCCCCTTTATTATTTTTAGCATTAATCCTCAAGGCTCCTTTTCCCACGTTTCATGACGGATCCACTCCATTTCCAAAAGGAAGTTACCTTATGACCCTATTATCATCCTGTGAAATTTTCATCAGAATCATTGTGGACTTTATCACATAAACAGGATTGTTTTGAATGAAAATCCATAAGGCTCCTTTTCGTGTGTTTCCTGATAGATCAATTTCATTCCAAAAGGTCATCCCTACAATGGTCCTGTGAAATTTAAATGACAATTTGATAATGATTGTGATCTTCATCACATACACAAGAATGTTTTGAATGATAATGTGTAAGGCCCCTTTTCCTGTGTTACAAATGCCACAATTATTCCATGCATCTTTGAAGAGTATCCGATAAAACTGTTGACTTTATTGTGTTAACAAAGATATTAAAATCAAGTTCTTATTAACCCCCTATTCTCGTGATATTTTACTGTTGGTTTTATCATTCTGTGAAAGTTAACAGTGAATCAGATGAAATATGGGGACTTCAGTATGTTTATTAGACTCTTTAAAAAAATAAATCATATTGCCCCTTTTTACATAATACTTGATAGATTGTACCCAGTTCTGAAAAGAACCATTTGAGTGATTATACAATCATTCTGTGAAATTTTGAAGTGAATCCGGTGAAATCAAGGGACATCATTTTGTTAACTAAAATACTTAAGAAAGTTTTTGCAAGGCCCCTATTTATGTGACACTTGCCATAATCAGATCCATTGTCAAAATCAACAATTGTAATGATGGTACAATCAATCTGTGTAATCTTTGGAATTTATTGTATTAATGAGTTTATAGTGAAATCTTCATGGGCTCCTTTTCCCATGATACTGTACAGAACAAACCAAGTTTAAAAAGAATCAATTCTAATGAAGGAACAATCATTCTTTAAAAGTTAAGGAGAATCAATGAAAACAGTGGACTGAATTGTGTCAAGAATTTTTTGTAATGAAATTTTCATAATGCCCCTTTGCTCATTAAACTTAAGAAATCAGACCCAATGTAAAAAGGAACAATCCTTATGATAGATAGTTTGAAGAAAATGATAAAGACTGAGGACTTTATTGTGATAATTATGTTTTGTAATAAAATTTTCTTAAGGCCCCTTTTCTTGTGTCACTTAACCAATCAGACCCAATTTACAAAGGAACAATCCAAATGATGGTACAATCATTTTATTAAAGTTTGAAGAGATTCTGATAGAGACTGAGGACATTCTTGTGTTAATGAAGATTTGGTAATAATTTTTCATGTAGCCCCTTTTCCTATGGTACTAGACAGATCAGGCCCAATTTTGAAAGAAACAATCCTAATGATGGTACAAACATTCTGTGAAAGTTTGAACATTATCCAATGGAAACTTTGGACTTTATCTTGGTGTAAAGATTTTAAAATAAAATTTTCATAAGGCTCCTTTTCCTGTGATACTTGAAGGATCAGGTCGCATGTCAGCATCAACAACCGGAATTATTGTATGATTCTGTGAAGGTTTGAAAAAATCCAATGAAAGCTCTGGACTTGGTTACAGGGATTATAGATAAAATTCTCAAATGGCCCCTTTTCCCATGATAATAGATCAGGTCTAATTTGAAAAGAAAGAATCCTCATGATGGAACAACCATTCTGTGACAGTTTAACAGAATCTGATGTAAACTGTTGACTTTGTTGTGGTACAAGGATTTTAAAATTAAATTTCATAATGCTCCTTTTTCTGTGATACTTGACAGATTAGGTCTAATGTCATCATCAACAATCATTTTTTATTGTACAATTATTCTGTGAATGTTTGAAGAAAATCCAATGAAAGCTATGGACTTGGTAACAAGGATTTATAAATTAAATTTTCATAAGGCCCCTTTTCCTGTGTTTCTGACAGTTCAAACCCTGTTATGACAAGAATGATCATTATGACCTTACAATCATTCTGTGAAAGTTTCAACAAAATCTGATTAAAGCTGTGGGCTTCATTGTGTTAACAGGGATTTTTTTAATTGAATTTTCCGAAGGCCCCTTCTCCTATGTTTCTCGATGGATCATACACAATTTGAAAGGAACAATTCTTATGATGGTACAATCATTCTGTGAAAGTCCAAAAGGTGAAATCTAGGGCCATGATTTGTTAACTAAGATTTCTTTTAAAATTTTCATCGGGCCCCTTTTCCCATGAAACTTGATGGATCAAACCCACTTCCAAAAGGAACAATCCATTTAACGTAATAATTATTCTGTGAATGTCTGAAGAGAATTTGTTGAAAACTGTGGACTCTATTGTGTTTACAAGGATTGTATTAATTGAATTTTCATAAGGCACCCTTTCCCGTGGTCCTTGACTGATCATACTAAATTTTGAAAGGAACAATCCTCATGATGGTCCAATCATTCTGTGAAAGTTTGAAGAGAATCTGATGAAAACAGTGGACTCTAGAGTGCTTACGAGGATTTCTTTGTAGATTTTTGATTAAATTTTAAAAAGGCCCCATTCCCGTGTTCTTGACGGATCATAGCCAATTTTAAAGGGACGATCCTTATGATGGTGCAATCATTCTGTGAAAATTTGAAGACAATCAATGAAAATCGTTGACTCTAAATTATTAATGAGGATTTTTTATTGAATTTTACAAGTCCCCTTTTTCTGTGTTTATCGACAGATCTTATCCAATTTTGAAAGGAACAATCCTAATGATAGTGCAATCATCCTATGAAAGTTTGAAGAGAATCTGATGAAAACAGTGGACTCTAGAGTGCTAACGAGGATTTCTTTGTAGATTTTTTATTAAATTTTAAAAAGGCCCCATTCCCGTGTTTCTTGACGGATCATATCCCATTCCAAAAGGAACAATCCTTATGATGGTACAATCATTCTGTGAAAGTTTGAATAGAATCTGATGAAAACTGTGGACTCTAGAGTGTTAATGAGGATCTTTTAATTAAATTTTCATAAGGCCCCTTTTCTAGTGTTTCTTGGCCTATCTGACCCAATTTCTAAAGGAACGATCCATATGATGGTACAATCATTTTGAGAAAGTTTGAAGAGAATCAGATGAAAACTGTGGACTCTAGAGTGTTAACGAGGATTTTTAATGGAATTTTTCATTAAATTTTCATTCGGTCCCTTTTCCAATGTTACCAAAATTCAAAAGGAACGATCCTTAGAGTTTCTGATGGAATTAAATTCTTTTAACAACTCTTGAAGAACTTCACCCAAGGAACATCCCTGCAAAGTTTCAGCTTGATTAGCCTACTGGTTTCAGCTTGATTAGCCTACTGGTTTAGGAGGAGAATATTTTTAAAGGTTTACTCAAGATTCCCATTTTCAAATGCCACGGCAACCAGAATTCTTGACAGAATTAAATTCTTTTAACAACTTTTGTAGAACTTCACCAAAGGAACATCCCTGCAAAGTTTCAGCTTGATTGGCCTATTGTTTAGGGGAGACGATTTTTAAAGATATTGTGAATTACGGACGGAAGGACGACGGACAACAACCGATCACAATAGCTCACCTTGCACTTTGTGATCAGGTGAGCTAAACAAGAGGACCATCATGGTCCTAAATCGCTCACCTAAGGCATCTGCAAATTACAGTACTTTTTAGTATGAACAAGAGGATCATGATGGTCCTAAATCGCTCACCTGAGGCATCTGCAAATTATAGTACTTTTTTGTATAAAAAAGACACAACTTGAGCAAAATAAATAAAACAAATATAGGATTTTGGGCTTTGTACAAAACAATCCAGTAATGCTTTAAAATGAAAATGAATGCCTTTGGCTTTATAGTTTAATCGATTACCAAACTATCCCAGAATTTGTCACCCTCAGGGAAAAAGGTTTAAAAAAGTATTGTGAGAAAGCAAGCAATTTCTCCATTTCTATTTAAGAAGAATCCTTTCAATGCGTTTTATGCAATTTTCAATCCCAGGAGCAGAGACATTTTTTATCCTAAGAGCATATTTTCCTGTAACATAGTACAATTTAGTCATGCTACATACCAAATATGAATGCCCTTCATCTATATTTCAGAAGGAGAAGACTTTTGAAGTTGCTCTTATTGGGTGTTTTCCAAAGTTTTGGACCTCTGGGGCAGTGCCATGTTTTATCCCAGGGCTAAGATTTTAGCTAACATAGTAGAAAACCATCTGGTTATGCTATAAATCAAATATGAATACCTTAGACTTTGTAGATTAGGAGGAGAAAACTGTTGAACATGGTCTAATTGAGCATTTTTACGAATTTGGACACCCACGGAAGGGGTGTTCTTTAACCTACAGGCATAATTTAATCAAAATTGATAGATAACAGCCAGGCTTTGCTACACTCAAAATATAAATGCCCTCCTCCTTAAAATGAAGAACTTTTTTTCATCATACTCAAATTTTGTGTTTTTCCAAATTTTTGGACCCCTAGTCAGGGCCATTTTTGACCCTTGGATGAAAACTTTTTTGTGATATAGTACAAAACCATCTAGTTTTGCTACATACCAAATATGAATATCCTAGACCTTATAGTTTAAGAGGAGAAGCCTTTTGAAATTGCTCTTATTAAGAATTTTTCCAAACTTCGGACCTCTGGGGCGGGGCCATTTTTGACCCCAGAGATTTAATATTTAAAAACTTGGTAGAGAACCATATGATTAAGCTCTTTACAAAATATAAAGACCTTTGGCCTTGTAGTCTATGAAAAAAACAACAACAAAGATTTACTAAAATTTCCAATTTTCATATGCCACGGACAAGAGTTTTTCATGCAATGAAATTCTTTTAACAACTTTTGAAGAGCTTCATCCAAGGAACATCCCTGCAAAGTTTCAGCTTGATTGGCCAACTGGTTTAGGAGGAGAAGATTTTTTAAGAATTACTAAAGATTCCCATTTTCAAATGCAACGGTTACAAGAGTTTTTGACGGAATTAAGAATTTGTCACCCTCAGGGAAAATAGGTTTGAAAAAAACATAGTGAGAAAGGGAGTGACAAGCAATTTATCCATTTCTCACAATGTTTTCTACCTGAAATTCTTTGTATTTAGATTTCAAACAAACTCTAATTACTGTCTGATACTTCAATGGGCGTAATTTTAGCAACCTTGGTAGAGAACAATCTGGATGTACCATAAATTAAAATATGAATGCATTACAACTTATACATGAGAAGTGGGAGATATTTGAACAAGCTCTTATTGAGCGTTTTTCATATCTTTGGATGCCTTGAGAAGAGCTATGTTTGTCCAAAGGATATAAACATGGTAGATAACAATAATGCTATCCAATGTTTTTAATGTAAATGCTCCAGACCCTATATTTAAGAAGAAGAATTCTTTCAATGCGATTTACGCAATTTACGGCACCAGGAGCAGAGACATTTTTTATCCTAAGAGCATATTTTCCTGTTACATAGTACAAAATTATTTAGTCATGATACATACCAATTATGTATGCCCATCGCCTTATATTTCAGAAGGAGAAGACTTTTGATGTTGCTCTAATTGGGTGTTTTCCAAAATTTTTTACCTCTGGGGCCGTGCCATGTTTTATCCCAGGGCTAAGACTTTAGCTAACATGGTAGAGAACCATCTGGAAATGCTATATACAAAATATGAGTTCCTTAGACTTTGTAAATTGGGAGGAAAAGACTATTGAACATGGTCTAATTGAGCAATTTTATTAACTTTGGACACCCAGGGAAGGGGTGTTTATCAACCTACAGGCATAATTTAATCAAAACTGATAGAAAACAGGCAGGCTATGCTACACTCAAAATATAAATGCCCTCCTCCTTAAAATGAAGAACTTTTTTTTTAGCATACTCAAATTTTGTGTTATTTGCAATTTTGGAACTCTAGTGCAGGGCAGTTTTTGACCCGAGAAAGACAGCTTTTAGTGATATAGTACAAAGCCATCTAGTTATGCTACATACCAAATATGAATATCATAGACCTAATAATTTAAGAGGAGAAGTCTCTTGAAATTGTTCTAATTAAGCATTTTTCCAAACTTCTGACCTCAGGGGCAGGGCCATTTTTGACCCCAGAGATTTAATATTTAAAAACTTGGTAGAGAACCATATGATTAAGCACTATATAAAATATAAATGCCTTTGACCTTGTAGTCTGTGAAAAAAAAGACAACAAAGATTTTCTAAAATTTCCCATGTTCATATGCCACGGTTACAAGAGTTTTGTTCAGAATGAAATTCTTTTAACAACTTTTGAAGAGCTTCACCCAAGGAACATCCCTGCAAAGTTTCAGCTTGATTGGCCTACTGGTTTCGTCGGAGAAGATTTTTAAAGATTTTCTAAAGATTCCCATTTTCAAATGCCGTGGCAACCAGAGTTTTTGACGGAATTAAATTCTTTTAACAACTTTTGTAGAACTTCACCCAAGGAACATCCCTCCAAAATTTCAGGTTCATTGGCCTACTGGTTTAGGAGGAGAAAATCTTTAAAAAAAAATTGTGGACGGACGGACAGACGATGGACAATGACCGATCACAATAGCTCACCTCACACTTTGTTCTCAGGTGAGCTAAAAACGAGAAAAGGGTTAAAGAATTGTGATTGGATAAAAGACATGGCTTTCATGGGCAGAGGTTATTTCCAAATGTGTTATAAAGTGAAACTTTAAATTTTTTATCATTTTTTCAGAAGCCAGTTCATTGATATCCATTTGAGACCCTTCATCAGATTTATTCATTGAATTTTACTGGATGAAAAACATGAAATATATTCTGAGAACTTCAAAAATCTTCACCGAATCCTGTTGGTTGATTTCAACCCAATTTAAAAACAATGATCCTTTGATGACTATTTGTCAGATTTGTTCCAAACAGCACATTATCTATTGATAGTGAGCAATTATGCATAGTTATTTTGAAATCCATCCAAATTGTTAGGAACTTAGTCCAGACATGCTTCATTTAACATTTGACCTAGAGTTGGGACATTGACCTTTGGGATATCTGATTATTTCTTTCAAATGGTACAACTACTCATGATAGAGAACAATAGTGTCATGTGACATTGAAATCCATCCGAAATGGTAGAAACTCTGGACAAGCTTAATTCTAACATTCTATCATCAACGGTCAGGTGAAGTGGCTTCTATATGCTCACCCTTCTGGAAGCTTAAAAAGGGTAAAAATTCCATTAAAATGAATGTCAGAGTACGGAATCTTTGCCTCAGAGGTTAAATGATGGTCGAAAAAGTACGTACAAAGTTTCAGAGCAATAGCTTTAGTAGAAACAGAGATATCAGACTTGAACATAAAACTACACCCAAAAGGTGACAAAATTCTCCTAAATTGAACGGTGGAGTAATGAATCTCTGTCTACGGGATGATATGAATGTCACAGAGATAAGTACAAAGTCTTTGAGCAATGGCATTAGTACAAAGAGAGACTTTGATGTAAAACTTTAATCGAAGCATTATGCCATGCCCGGTGACAAGAAAAACACAAGTTTACAATCGTCAAAACACCATTTTAATTCAAAGACCAGCAACAATTTTATTTCCGAAAGAATTACATCAAGCCACTATTAGGTTTGCCCAATAGCAAAATATTAATACAGGTTATACCTTTGTCGACTGACATTTCGATGAAAGAAATTATTGTGGGTAACGAGTACCGGTAAATTGCTTGTAAAAAATCATTTCTTCATTTTCTAAAATGTTTGTCAAACAATTTTTCCTTGAGGGCAAGTGAGAGTATAGCTTTTGTTGTTCACTCAATCAAAGATAGATTGATCTCATACTGGAATAAACATCCTCTATATATTCATTACATACCTTTAAATATTTCTAGTGAAATATGCACATTCGACACAGACAAAATTGGACATGTCAGTAAAATAATCTGTATCTGAGTGTCAAAAATGGTTCCATATAAGGCAGGGGAAAATCATTTTCATTCATTCTCAGAATGGTAAAGGAGAATGGAAATATCTGCAGAAATACAGATTTTTCTTATTATTTCATCAAATAAATCAGATAAAAAAATATGTATATAATAAATGGAATGTTATGTTACAATAGTAATACAACATCTTGATTTATTTTGCTTCTTGCTGCACAAGAAAATTTAATATTCCTTCTGTCTCATGAAACATCAAAATTTTCCTCTGCAGCTCAGGGAAAATACAAGATGTATCTCTATTGTAATATAATATTCCCTATTTATCCAACTGCGAACAATGAAGAGCAGTATGGATAAACCAAATTATATTGTTCTCTGTATCCATATCCAGAAAAGAGCCCACACAGCAGAAACTGTCACAGAGAAAAATTTGGATTGTTAAGCCCTATAACCCTCATGGAATCATATTCAGGAAACATAGTGTAAAGAAATTGCTTGTTTCAATCAATTTCCCCTTTTGTAACAATGTTTTTCTACCCATATGACGCTTAATTGTAGTTTGACATGCAGTCTACAACTTGTTTGTTGTCAGTTGCAGATGGGTGAAAGAGTCTGAAGTCAATGCTTTCATACTACACATGGTTGGATAACTTGGTGTGCAATGAAAAAAAGGCACTTAATTACGTATTTCTATCTCAACTCTAGGTTTCGCCTAGATGTCAAGAGATCCCTAAACCCATTCCTAAACAATCTGTTTTTTAACACCACTTAAGAAAATAGATAGAGAAAACATTGTGGAAAATGAAGACATTACTTATTACACGTAGTTTCTTCATTATCCACAATATTTTCTACACTTTAAGACCAAGATTTCTAAATTTCATCATCTAAAATAAGGTCGTCTGCAACTTCTTTGAATTTGGACCATTCTGAAATTTTGTTGTGTGGAAATTGGATTACCCTTACCAGACAACCAAATTTTAGAGTTGTCCTATTTCTGACAAGATGCAGATGACAATATTAAGCTGATGTAATCTTAAAAATCTTTATCTTTAAGGACAAATAAACATTGTAGAGAGGGAAAAGCAATTTCTTCTTTTTTTCCCACAATGTTTTCCAAAGCTTTTTTCTTGAGGAATGTCAAAAGGCGGGATTGAGTTGGAATGGGTTAAGCGCATTATCTACAAATGATTTCTTTTAATTCATTGTTGTGACTGGGTGCCCATATGAGCAGCTACCCAAGAAGACAAATTGGTAAGGGGGACAAAAACCATGGCCATAGTTAGTAGCGTTCCGGACTCTCAACTATGAGGACCTTTCTGACATTTGTCTTGCGCCACTGGGTGGATAATCATAAACTGAAGTGGGATGAACAGATGGAGGCTTTGAAAGGATGTAATATAGTACTGGTATGAGAAATACTAGGAATCTATGGTTAGATGCTCCAGCTGCTGCAATATGACTGGAATACGGTTAAATATGTCGTAAAACTCTCATCAATCAATGGTAAGGGAGATAGCGCCAAGATACAGGACAAAACTAATAAGAGCTCCGCTTGGCTCTTTATAATGAACAGCGTATTAAAATGTTACTTGAGGCCTTGACTTGACATGATCTCGTCCAATTGGTCAGCCTAGGGACAAAATTTTAGACAACCAGCATTTATATGCTCTCAGAATAAAACCTTTTTTTCCTTTCGAGTCCTTGATATAAAACTATTGTAAATACATGTATATTCAGAGGCACTTACAATAGTTTTACATCAAGCTCTTCATACAGTAATCTACTCTCATAATTCTAACCCTTTTGACTTGAGACCTGTCTAAAATTTCATTGATTTGTGCAGATAAAATCACATGTCAGTAATCATCATCATCACTATCGTCTCTGTTTATTGCACTGTCTCGTATTGCAATGTTCATAACATCTTTTATCTCTGGTTTGGGAGGTTCCTCAAGATCAGACTGCACAGCTCCGGACTGGAACAGCATCCACTCCAACTCTGAAATAGATTCCGCCTTTACAAAAATGTTACAGTAAGAGTCCATTTAAGAAGTTGGGAAATGCCAGGGAGCAATATTTAGGGGCACCAGTCATTGTAATGCAACTAAATGCAGCAGAATGTATATTAACTGGTTTACCTATCCCAAATCTATCACACTTTTTCAAAATCCTCAAAAAAATACTTAGAAAACATAATGTTTCACACAATTTCTTCATTGTCAATGTTTTTTACCCTAATAGACCAACACTTTTTAGATTTTACCAACTTAGAATTGTACTCCTTTCATTTTGGATCAGCCTCAAATCTAGTTGTATAGTAATGTGTTAACCCTCGTCATGCTAAAACCAGAGTATTCCGGTTTTAGCAGGAGGTACAGACAGTCTGATCTTAGTCTACACCTCCCATCTGTCCTTTTGAAACCAGTTGTTTTTTAAAAGAAGTATTGATAACTGAACAACAAGTACTACCAGTGCTATCAGCCCTTTGATTGTTATGCAATTCTGAAAAGGATTTCATTCAGCATGACAAGGGTTAAACACATATTATCAACCAATCAGTTGTTTGAAAGAGTCAATTTCAAAGGTTTTTTTTACTTTGATTACTATGACTTAACAAAAGTTCTTTCAATGGAATTCAATAGGAGCATTCCTTCAAAACTTGATTGAAATCCATCCAGCTGTTTCCAACATATATAGATTTCAAAAGAAAAAATGTAGACACACACTGATGAATGCAAACACACAAGACAGATACAATGCCATGACAAAGTCACTCCAGCCTTTTTGCATTGGAGTAAACATAATTGTATGAAAAAGAGGAATATCTTTGAAAAACTATGATTTCTTCTACCTATAATATCATGTATTCGAAGAACATCAAGTCATACATTTTTTTATATCAAAAAAGCTTGAGAAACATTTTTGAAAATGAAAGAATTGCTTGTAACAAGCAATTTCTTCTTTATTCACAATGTCTTTTACCCCACAATGAACAGAAATTTTAAGTAATTAAAAGTAAAATAGTCCTTAAGTAACTTCTTTCAAATGGGACAAGTCTCAAACTTTGTCATGTGGTGATGGGTTTAACTCAGTTGTTTTTTGGAGGAAACCAGAGTTATTGCCTTGCTGTTGTCTGAATTGTTGTTATTGCTATCACCATGAAATTTTATCATTTTGTTATTACTCACTTGGAATAAGTGTTCACAATCAGAAAAGCAGTCTATACTGTAAAGGGAAGTAATTTTTACGCAAATTATGCCCCTTTCTCAAGATCAAATTTTCATTCACTATCAAGCGTCAGATATACATCCAGTGTTTTTGTTTCGATTTAATTTTTATTTGAAATGGCTTCTTCCATGTCTTTTGATTGCAAACTGTAATAAAATCATTGTCAAAGGTAAGGGATTATGAAATGTGACCTACCGTCTTGTTTTAGGTTCATCCCTCCAAAAGCATGTGGTCCAACAAACTGTTTTTTCATGTTGTCTTCATGGTATATAAATATCGTTGGTAAATTTTCATCAGGATAATTAGGAATACACACAGAAGAAACACTCCGTAAAAATTTAGTTTGAGGAAATTTCTGTGCCAGGTTTGATAAATGCTGATTCACTAGTTTACATAATGGTATTCTGAAATGAGACAAATTACACTTTTATAACACAATAACAGAGCTACAGATAGTGGGCATAATTTGGATTTCAGATTGAAATAATTCGACAATAATGCAATCAACCCTATGTTGTAGGTACTCATTTGAATCGTCTCATCGAGGCGATTCAAATAAGTACCCACAACATAGGTTTTTACTGAGAAGTAAGGATTTTAGAAACCAGTCATCCCTTCTTATCTAGAGCTCTGAATAATAAAGAGTAGATCTGATAAATAAGATATTATGTTGCAGCTGTGATACAAAACTTTATATTGGATTTGAGCTGTATAGGGAAAATAGATATTCCATTAGATAGAAGGTTGTATGCAATGTCATATTTTCCTATGTGAAGAGAATCCAATACAGGGTTTTGTATCAATTCTATATCATTTCATTCAGTTTATTATTATTATATCAATATTCATGTAGCCTTTGACCACAAAGAGTAAAAAAATCTCACAGAATTTTTGGAAATCAACCTTTTTTATTAACCAAACTGAAGTTATTTTCAGCATTAGGTCACATTACTGAGGAAATGTCGTCTAACCATACCTGTATATTTCCAGTATGGATTTCTTTGTGTGATTTTTCTAAATTTATTAACACTTTCCTGGACAAAGCCTGGATTTTACATCACTGTGATTTTATACTTGAGAAAACATTGTGGAAAAAGGAGAAATTGCTTGTAATAATATATAAATATATATTGGTCAGATTTTAAATTACACACATTTTTTATTGTTGTCTGCAACCTCTTTCAAATTAAGACCAGTCTAAAATTTAATAAACCGGAAAGGGTTAAACAAAGAAGAACACAAAGAAATAGATCACATACACCGAAAATTCCAAACCTTCAGGGCTGTGGAATAGTAGACACCATATAATGTTGTATGAATCTATGTGTATCTAACAAATAATTGAGTTTTTAGGGAATAAAATGGTAACTTGTAAAGTTTAGAGGCTATGGTCTGTCAGATCAATAAAATCATACTATACTTACGATGGTTTATATACATGAATGACAACCCACACTCCGTCCCCAGCTTTATTCACTTCTGTCACCCAATCAGATTTACTTATTTCTCGTACCTCTCCAAACCGACTCCGTGTTTGAGCCTCTCTCATTTCAGCCATTCTTTGTCTTCTGCAAAAAGGTTAAAATTGCAACCATGAACTATATTCATATAAATTATATAAATAATCTAACCCTTGTCATGCTCAATTAGAAAGATTCTTTAGAAATGTACATGCATTAAAACAAAGGGCGGAAACAGGGTTCCCACCGTCAGAGAAAAATGAAAAAAATTCAAGGTCAGGGAAAAGTCAGGGAATTTTGAAATTAGTCAAATATTAGTCAAACGATATATTTGGGAACTCATCTCTAATTTGAGTCTCTGTTTAAGAGAGAAAAATATGCCTATGAGTCAGTTAAGTTTGCAAAGAGCAAACACATATTGGAAGAAACAGAAACAAGTTTAAGTTTCCTTTGCCTTCTAAGCTGTTTTTCGCTTGCTAAATGCCCATGATTTTGGTCAGGAAATTTTGAAATTTATTCAGGGAAAAGTCAGGAAAAAGTCAGGGAATTTTATTTATGAGGATTGTGGGTCCTGGGAACGCATTGGGAGCATCAAGTATGGTTTAATATTTCTTTTAAAATTTATATTAAAGTCAAATCAGCTCAGAATGGAAAAGCAGGTGGTGTAGACTAAGATTAGACTGCACTAATGAGCAGGTTGATTTTTGTCTATACCTCCAGCCAAAGCAGGAATATTCCAGGTTCGGCATGACAAGGGTTAATGTCACATAAGGCTATGGGGTATTTTAGTACTTCTTTTTTTTTGGTCCATCTACAGTAAGTTTTTCATAATCAAAACTGGGAAATCACGCTAGCCTTGTCACCCTGTTACTTTCACAGTATAAACCTTTGAGATATCTCTACTACTTGTATAACTTAATGCAATTACTTTTTACTTAAAAAAATAGTAACCTATGCTTTCAAGGTAGGCAAGTTAAACAAGAATTTTTGTAGAAATTATTCTCCCTTTTCTTCTCAGATTTTTTTATGAATGACCATGGATTAATGGAGTCCTAACTTTGAAATCTTGTGGCATCTACCATTGTTCATTGATAAAGTGTGTTTGCATGATACCTGTTACAGCAATAAAGCACATCTGCCTGAGGGTAATTTGTTAACACATTCTACATGGCATACATTGGAACCATTTATAATCAAAGGACTGAAAGTCCTGAGAGAAGTTTTGCTGGTTTGTCAGTAGCCGGGCTCAATAATGCGAGCGTGTTTCATCAATATGAGTAAGAAAATCGTACACCTTAGTAGGAGGAGCAGCTGGAGGTTCGATAAGGATGTAGTGGTAGTACTGGTGTGTGAACTACCAGGAGTCCATGGTTAGGAGCTCCAGCCGCCCCGATATAACTGAAATACTATTAAAAGTTGCGTTATTCAATTCAATCATGACCCCTTACTGTTTACCGAAATTTTGTTAAGCATATTATTACTACAATTGAAGTACTACATGTCCGTTTCAAAGATTTAGTTTGAGAGGTAAAAGGTGTTTTATTCCATGGGGTTAATAGGCGCTTGAATCACGTCTATAACAGGGTTGTAACGTGTTACATATACTGTGTATACGGGGTGTAAATATGCCCAGCTCTGCCAGGTCAAACCACCAGCAGACAGTTTACATATATTCACTAACTCCACTATCCACTGGCCTAGATTTTATCTTGAAACGCGAGGAAATTATTTCTCTCATTTTGACAATTCATTAGACAATCACCATGGATATGTTAAGTAAAAGTTTTAAACCATTTTCCTGGATATTCATGACTAAAAGGAGGCTGTTGATATTCAGCAAGTAAGTTATTTTCTTCATCAGTGATGAAACAAGATGGAGGCGATCACATAGATTTTCACTTCAAGTTTATGAGCATGCGTGGAAATGAGCAGAAATGCGTGAGAACTTGTTTCTGGTTGATCGATATGAAATACTGATTTTTCCTAAAAAAAACACTAAAAACCTTGGTTATAATGTAACTCTCAGGGTTGTAACCAACCAAAAGACCTGTAAAAACTATTTCTGGTGCCATGGCCCCATGGCAAAAATAAGACAAGAGTCAAAAGAGTGGGACATATACATCTGAAGAGGCATGTCAGCGATTAAGCAATTCAATTTTAAGCTACTTTGCAAGAGCTGATAATTCAGAAAAACAATGTGAGGGATCGTTTTATTCGAATTGAAACTGTAGGCACTTAAAAAAAAATTGCTTTCGGAAACTCACATACTGTTGATTGGGACACTATCATATGACTGTTCGAGTGCATGATAACATTAAGCCCTGATTTTGTCAAGTGGAGTTTACGTTTATAACCTACCTATATTGTTCAAATATTCTCTCTTCTTCTTCATCAATCTCGTCTTCATTCTCATTTAGTTCATCCAGGGTCATTTCACCAAGATCTTTACCTGTGATAGAATTTTGATTATAATGTGCATTGGTTCTTAAAATAGGAAATAGAAAATAGAATAGAAAATAGAAAGTTTTGCAGACAGATGGATAAAGATGATGCAAGAGCATTAAAAACCCAAAATGTCCAATGATATGATTTGTACCATAAAGTAGTCAATATATTAAATGGATTGAAAATAGAAATAAAGCAGGCGTTAGGCAAAATATACTTTACCAGGGGTTTGAATCTCAAAATTCTGAAAATATCCTATTTTGATCTTTAGAAATTTTTTCCAGGAAGATCATTTTGACTCCTTATCAGAAATTTCTAAAGGCCTAGACAGGGTTTTATCCCTCAAAAATTTAATAATTGTATTTTCTATACAGCTGAAAATTGTTCAGATTAACCATGTTACTTCATATTGTTGCAAGACAGGGTAAGTTGGCTCTTCATAATTCAAATTCATACTATTGATTTATGCTCTTTTTGTCGTTTTAACCTCTCAAAAATCAGATTTGGCCCATAGAAGTCAACAACCCCTCAGTTTCAAATCAATTATTGGCTACATTCATTCAAGCCAAACTGAAAAACGAATGAACATGTTTACAACCTGTTTAATATGCATAATTTACAACATATATGTTAAGAAAATAAAAGTTCAGTTTAGAAATCTTTGACGTTGGTACCAGCTCCTTATTGATTTGACCTTAACTTTTCTCCATTTGGCACCGAAACCCATTACCACAAAATCTCTATTCCATGCCACATTTGGAAAAACACTGTGGCAAAAAAGAAATTACTGGTAATCGTAACTGCTTTAGTGGCTGAGTGCTAAGACCTCACTGGTTAGGTCCCTACAATCACCATGGTGTGTTCATGGGAAGGACACTAAATAGCCAGCATGTCAATAACCAGCAATTTCTTTTTTTTTCCCCACAATATTTCTATCCATTAGGAGGTTACTTTTAAACTGCAATCAATTTCAATTGTCAACTGCAACTTCTTTCAAATTTGACAAGACTGAAATTTTTGAAAAAAACTGGAAAGGAAATTCCAGGAACTATTCTCTTCAATGTTGTTTTTCAATTGAAAAATACCTTTTGATTTTTGTTCGATTGTTTTCTCTACCATGGAGACAATATCATCTTCCGATATCTCAACATCCTGTTTCGGTGGAATGATTCCTCGTTTACGGAGAGCATCATTCCATTCAGTGTCTTCATTTGGATCCTGAAAATAGTTTTTCATTTTCGTTTCATTATTTGTTTGTGGATTTTACATCTTCAGAGATCCATCATTTTATCGAAGGGTATAGTCCAACAAATAAGCCCAGACTTGCCATAATTTACATTTTAACCTTTATTCTGTAACTTGGTACATATATAAAAAGAATGAGATAAAAACTTCAAATTATAAAAAGTGAAATTTAAAAGAAAATGTATGTATCAAATCAGGGGTGTGGAATTACCATGCCCGACTTGTCCGACACGGGCTTTTCTACCTGCAGGCAATTACATTTTTGAGGCTACTTGTCCCTGGACAAGTAAATATCAGGGCAAATCAAATAGATAGAAGAGATTTATGAGCGTAATGTTTGTATCTAAGGTTAGAATATATTGTTTTTAATGAAGAAAATGCTGAGTTCTAGCATTTTCTTCTTTAAAAATAATATTTTCTCAAAATTTATCCATTCTTCATCTTTACACGGACAAGTCCATTTTGATCCTGGACAAGTAGAAAATCACAATTTACTTGTCCATGGACAAGTAGGGAAAATCCGTATTTCCACATCCCTGATCAAATGTCTTCAGGTAAAATCAAGCAGCTAGTATCAAATAGGCCCCATGACAATCAACATCAATTAAAAGTCACTTCAAAAACTTTTATCTTGATGTGATATTTCTTCAAGATGAGATCCTCTTTCAATCAAATGGACTCATATAAGGCCCTACACCTTACAAACAGTTAGAGTGGCTTCTACTAAATACAAATCTGAATTTCATGGAATATTTGGTAGGTTATGTCTTCTCAGAACAAACCATAATGTGAAAGAAGCTGCAGACGATAATATCAAGTCGGTAGAATTTTAATTTTTTCCCTTTTTGGATAGAAAACATTGTTGATAATGAAGAAATTGCTTGATACATGCAATTTCTTTATTTTCCACAATGTTTTCCAAAGGCTTTTTTCTTGAGTGGCGTAAAAAGAGGGATTGTGGGGGGATAGATAATGGATTAAGGAAGGTAAAGATGTAGATGTTTCTGAAACTTTGATAAGAAAAATTTACCAACTGCTGAAAAACACGCTCACATGAATGTTTGATACTTAAATATGTGTCAGGTATTGTCTTCACAATAATCTGAAAGTGGCTTTTGTGGTTAGGTAGGAAAGTTTCATTGGAATTCCAGGTTATTTTTTACATATCATTGAATTCAGTTGTCAACTGATTTGAACATGAACAGAGGTCTATAGAAAGTAACAAAATGACAAGAGAAACATCCAAAGTCATAGATTATGTCATATCAAGTGGTTAGAGAAAAACTATGGTGTCTATATTCATATTAATTCTTGCAACAGTGTTTGACTGAAATCCAGGTCCGTTTGCCCAAAAACATGTTCGCCCTAATTCCCCTTTGCCCCAGGTCCGTTTGCCCTTACTCCTGTTCGCCCCGGGTCCATTCGCCCTATTTTTCACTTTCATTATCATCATGAGCTGCCCCCCCCAAAAAAAGAATCGTGTCAACATTTATTTTTCCTTTATGAGATGTTTCGGTTATGTAAGGTAGTTCTTTCGACTCATATTCAGACACAATTTCAGACGTTACAGATGACAATTCAAAGTAATAAATCTCCAATACACTTTGAACAAAGTTGAAATTATCACATTAATTTAGAAATGAAGTTTGTCACAAAAGTCAAAAATATGGGTATTTACACAGTATGACTTTACATATGATAATCAACTTTAATCCACTTCAAGTAAAACCCGATTCAAACAAATCAAGTAGTGACAAAAGGTAAACATAGATATTAAAGGAAAGTTAACCGGGTAAACAAATCAAGCACACAAAAAGAAATCAAATAGCTTCTATCATAAAGAACCTGTTTGATTTCCAACAACACTTAATTAATAACTTAAACTTTAATCTATCACTGATTGAAATTGAAGTGAGTTCGATTTAAGTAAATTATCACAAAATTCTGACGTTTGCTATTTTGAATAACAACAGAAAGATGCAATTTCAAACAACATTTGAGTCAATTACCTTTATAACTTAGCATTTTTAAACAAAAGTGTTAAAAAAAACTTAATACAAATATTTTAATGGCTTAACTCAGTTACAATAAGTGGTTTGGGTATATTTACCAAAAATCATACTCAAATAATTAAAATTTGTGACATGACAAAAACATCAATACCTCAGTAATCTGCCAAGACTAAGTTTATGCACCATTGTTTCAAAGAATCATAAATATTCTAAGTGATTTAACATTTTCCTGTTCAATCCCTGGTCACTTTGGTTTTATACTTGAGAAAATATTGTAGGAAATTGCTTGTTACAAGCAATTTTTTATCTTTTTCCGTTACATTTACTATCAAACTAATTTATTAGTTTTCAAATAAAATCGTCTTACAAATTGTCGTTTGCAAAACCTCTGAATTTGGACAGGTCTAGAATTTTGAAAAACAGTAAAAGGTTAAGGCCATTGGGCCAGTGTTCCCCTTGTTCCTAAGCGTTTGTAGCTAGATAGTAAGTATGATTCATCAATTTTATAAAATTTCCCCACTTTTTTGAGACCATGGGTAAATTATCACATTGCTTCTAAAACCATATCAGAGAGCATGAAGCTGCGATATCGAAGCCATCTTTCTGATAATCTGCTGGCGAGCATATTATCAGAAAAAGGGCTACGGTATCGCAGCTAGAGGACATATCAGATCAGTGCTAACTTTAAGATGGCCGTCAGAGAGAATAGAAAACATTATTGGAAAAGGAGTTATACACATAATTTCTTTTTCCCAACAAAGTTTTCATGATAAACTCTAAATGCCAGTGTTACTAATACTAGGCTAGAGATGGCAAGTTTGTAGAATGTGCTACAGCATATATTTGATTCAAAACATACATTTAATCGGTCAGACCAATAATGAAATAAAGCAAATCTATAAGTCAATCATTGATCATTTACGTACCTGCATTTTTACTGGTAAAAACTTAGTTTGTTTTCAGAACTGATAACACATGTGAAAGATTTGACATCTGGGTTATTTCCTGTTTCTGATCGGTTTTATGTCTTTCCGGTGTGAAGTCTTTTTTCTGTCCCCGAAATAAATAAATCGAGAACAAGTCTCTTATCTGTATGACGTCATCTAGAAACTCGTTGCCTTATAAGGAATTGGAAACTCCCGATATTTACGAAGAAATCTAAAAATAGCTATTATCCGACTCCCCGATTTTCCGCACCAACCGGTTTTGCTACCAGTTAGATTTACAGCAAATGTTATCGAACTGAAACGAGTCCGAAGTAGTTATTTAATAAAAACAAATTTGAAAAATCACATCTTTTTTAAGATCAACAGTGAAAGGGGCACAGGATCAGACCCCAGCAATTATGAACAAAAGTAGTTTTCAGAATAGAAAAAAGTCTGATATAAAAGTAGTAGTAGTAGTAGTAGCAGTAGTAGTAGAAGTAGTAGTAAGTATTATTATTATTATTATTATTATTAATTTTATCATTATTTCAAAACAGGACAGGGTTAAAAAAAAATAGTTTTTTATCACATACTTCGACATAGCTATACGGTAAGGCAGAAAGTCCCATTTTAGATACACAAAATCTACCGTGAGAAAACGAAAAAATTTGATCGTGGTCAGCCTGCACAACTCCGCAATCTCGCCAAATACGATAATTGTCGTTCTTACCATATTGTCCTTTTTCTGCCAGTGGTTTTCATATGTATTGAGTTTTTGCCATTTCTGGTGATTTCGTTCGGTATGATAAGGAGAACATTCACATTTCTTAATCGTTTTCCGCTCAGGGGCAACACTCTCTTTCCTCCAAAATGAATAAAAAAAAGATGTGGATTGAACTTTCGCGAGTTGAACATTTTGACGGCAAATACCCTCTGACCACCCCACACCCTCTTTCTACAAATTACCCCATTTCACCGTGTTCAAATTTTAGACACGCAACGGTTAAAGAACATCACTGCGGGACCTTAAAAAAAGTTAAGACGCTAAAATGAAAGGCTTGTAAACTTCTCGAATTTGAATCCGGGACCCACATATCTATGCAGTCATAATGAACCTTTTCCGATCGAGCGAATTGGGACTTACTTTATTGAATAAGTATTTCGACTCTCAGTGTTCCGGTTCAATGGCAGATGCCGGTGCACCTATTGATTGATTGATTGGATGGGGTTTAACGCCGCTTTAACAGTATTTCAGTCATGGAGCACCTAACAATGGATTCATGGTATTTCTCACACCAGTACTACCACTACATCCTTTCCTAGCCTCCAACTGCTATCCCACTTAGGTTCACGATTATCCACCAATTGGTGAGAGACAAATGTCTGAAAGAATATTTGCCGCCGCCGGGGATCGCACCCATGACACCCTATGATTGAAGATTAGGAGTCTGACGCGCTACCGACTGCGCTATGACGGCGGCACTTACCGGTGAACCTATACTGAGCTGCGAAATTGTAGATTGACCTACTATGATACGTGACCTGCGTCATTTCCCTCATCAGTATAAACACGACATTCTTTCCGAGCCACGAGCGGATCAGCACATAACTTTAGGAGCGCTATTTATCATTCGCCCCGACATATTTGAGAGACCGAAATCAGTGCTGCATGTTGCTTGGCTTGCGTCTAAATGTTAGAATGTTCGTTGGAACCCATCACTCTCTAAGAAGTCGCATTACGCGATACCGACTGAGAATACCGGACTTATACTGGTCTTTTTGACCTTCAATGTATAATAGTTTTTCCTCATCGATGTCTCTTAACCCTTCCCTGTTCAATCCCTTGTAACAAGCAATTTCTTCTTTTTCTACAATATTTTCTACCTTACTGAATAGTGATTTTTCAAATTGAATCCACTTTAAATTTCCGATTGCAAACCTTTGAATTTGGACAGGTCTAAAATTTTGCAAAACAGTAAAGGGTTAAATCCAAGTTTATGTTTATGGCTATTGGGAAACAAGGGACTTAACTGATATCCTTGTCAAACCTTGAAATAGATTTAATTCCCTTTAATAAGAGTTTAGTAACCAGACTAATCCGGACTCTGCAATGGCAAATAAGAACTTAAAGCGATTGCCGGCGAACGAGCAAAAATGTGTAAATTGAGAAATGATTACCTGGCAAAGACTGTACTTGTTGTCTGTTGGAGACAAAATTGCTGTACCATAAGCTGTGGTTACAACTATTCTGATCGTCAACTGACCATGTTTTTTCCTTGTATAGGATAGTAAACCTCGTTCGGAAATAGTAAGTTGCTAGTAGACAAACTTTAAATCGAGAAAGACTGTATATATCATCTGTCGTCCTCGAAAGTGTCACAGCTACAGCTGTTTTTATATAACATGCCAAGAAATCTCCTCCACTTTAAGTTTGCATTGGCTAACGGACTAAGCGTTATCGATACACCTTTCTTGCAGCAGCCAGTCAGTGTGAAATAAACCAGACACAAATTAATTTTTAATTAACGGTCAGTAGACGACCACCTCGCTAAAGGGATAGAAATATGCCGTCTGTATGTAGTTTTAATCGGTGAATGATTCCGTTTTCATTCTTCTGTAATTCTAAAACAATTATGACCCGGGTTAACCCATCACCAGACGACAAAAAGAACTGATAGAAATTGAAAGAAGTAGCAGATATAAATACAAATTGCTTTGGAGCTGAAAAGAAAGGACTAAACACCGTAAGAACATAGTGAAGGAAGGAGAAATCGCCTGATTACAGCAAGTTCTCCCTTTTCACAATTTTTCCTTGATATAATTCTTCACGGGTGTAAAAAATTCGGGATTGTGTGGGAGTGACTTAAGTCGCGCAGAACTCTGAATGTTTTACAAAATAATTAACGAAATCACAAAGCACATTTTATGCTTTTTTTATCAGAATTTTTTTGAGCTAGTGATTGGAATATGTATGCCGACATTACTTAGCATATTTTTTTCAAACTCGGACTAATGATAAAACATAAACATGATCAAAAAAGGAATTATTTAGTTAAACCAACGGTCTATGAGCCTCCGAAACGTTTTAACTACAGCGAATTTTAACGCGTGGTTAAGATGTAGAGCATTGGCTTCACGATCAAAAGATCCAGAGTTCGATTCCTTTTAGCATCTATCGATACTGAATTTGTCATGGGCCTACATAAATGGTGCGGGTACTGGTATGTTCTCCAGGAAGCAGAATCGAGGCTTGAAAAGCTTGTTTCCCAATAGATGTAAAATAAATAGGTTTAAATCTTATCCAATTTCTGCTCAGCTGTAGTTACGTGGTTTCATTAGCCCACCAAATGGATATGAAATGACTGTTAAATAAAAACGAGTTTAATTCTATCTGAAAAAATGACAATGGCTTAATCACCGATTTTGAACCAATGTGAAATAATAATAATAAAACATATCGTCTGAAATTCATGAGGAAAATGAATAAATAAAAATGTAAAATATTTATTTATATTGAATGGATTGTAAATTAATTAGTGTTTGTATTTGAAAACTCGGCGGGATATTTGACAATTCGATAGTTCTGTGTAAATAGTAGCTTTAGTTAAAAGGATGTTTTAAATGAGTCCCAAAGGGATTGGAGAAGTGTGAGTTGCTAATTAACTGGTACACTCAAATAGTCAAATACAAATCGTAGTTCATAATCTTTGGTCTTTGTTTATTTTATCGAAAGGGTGGATCTTATTGAATCTGTTCAGAAGTGTATCAAATATCGTAGTTGTGCAACCAAAATATCGCAAATACAGCTTTATTCAACCTTTGTGTACTACATTTTGGTCGCATACTGATAATATCATATTCACTCTGACAAAAAAGTAACTACTTGTGCATAAAGAAAAGAACACATTAGAGGTGAAATGAGATCCAAAATATCGCAAATACAGCTTTATTCAACCTGTGTTTACTACATTTTGGTCGCATACTGATAATATCATATTCACTCTGACAAAAAAGTAACTACTTGTGCATAAAGAAAAGAACACATTAGAGGTGAAATAAGATCCATAAGCTCTGAGATCCTAAACTTGAATAGAGGTAGGATTATCGATCAACCTAGAAACTGAAAAAAGAACATAGATTCGACCACCGTCAACCTTTATATTTTGCGCAGTCTGATCAGATCAGAACATTTAGCAACTCATAACTTATATCTTTTTTTCCTGGACGATTCACATTTTTCCACATCCACGGGGCAACTGAACACTTTACACTTTATTTTATTTATTTTATTTTGAAAATAAAGATAATACTAATAAGTAGGGAAAAGTTTGGTTTTGCGCACGTGAAAAAGCAAATGCAATCCAAATTGAAAACAGAGTCAGGTAGGTGGAAAAACTCGGTAAAAATTATAATTTTTGATACCGGTAAGTCCGCGCAGAGTGACCATGGACGATTTTTAAAGCTAAAAGTCCCGATTTGTCGGTTTGGCGGATCACAAATCGGATCATCTCGGAAATGCAAAAAGTTTCTATCGTTTTCTGACCTACTATTCTGGGTACGCAGACTGACCATAGTGTAGACTTTTCTCTTTCAATATTTCAGTCATAGAAAGGGCATTCTTCCTTGATATACATTCAATTTTGAAAAGGAAACAATTATGATTGGCTTGTGGAAGGTTCCGAGGCCTAGATATAGTTCATTGACAAGCTATATATGTATATTTCGACAATAATCATTTTTGATTCTTGATGCCTAGTCAATGCTTCTTTCTAGTGAAACATGATTAACTATACCTTCTTCATAATTGTGATTCTAAATCACCTTACTTTTAACTAAAAATCATTTTTGTTTGATTGTCTTCGCAGTTTGGTAGATGAGCGAATTGAAAAAAATCAGACAAAACAGAGATATAATATCTAAAGAATAATAGTGTGTGCACATGTAAGGCCTACATATAATTTAAATCGTAGCCATAATGAAAGAAAGGTTATTTTAAGTGCGCTAATTTATAAAATATGTTGTCTTGGACATGAATTTGAAAAGGCGATCCTTTGGATGACGATCTAAATGTCGTATCTGCAGGTTGAATGTACTATAGTTAAGACGTTTAGGTTGTCAAACCAACAAAAATGCAAAGTTCCCTCCCGGCATAATTGGACGATTTCATTGGTAATCCAATTTTGATTGACAGACGCGGTCCGTCACTTTACACCCCTCCTTGTACTAAGAATATATAATGTAAGAATAATCATCCCGATAGATCGACTAAGACAGGCGGACATATGAAGATGTTAAACGTTGAGAATGGACCTAATTATTTCGGACATCATAGTTGGTCCCCATGGTAACTCAAATACGACTGTCATTTTGATAGTGATGTATGTTTGTAAGATCATTAAATTCTAATGTCTAAAGATCTGGTTTTGTATGCACAGAGTCTAGAGATAGTTCTAATGCATGTTACTTAGCAAAAGTCGTTCATTTCGGGTTCTTATTTTAATCTCAGACTAAAATCATTTGAATTGAAATAAACAACACCCCCCCCCCCACACACACACACACACAACTTGTTCAAACGATTTCCGGCTGTAGTTCTGTAATGTAATCGTCCAATCATTTAAGAGATGGAAAGAACATTTTTGTTTTCATAGAGGTATGAACCGCTAATCACACTGTATGAATACGCGAAGCGGATTCATACATTGTGTGATTAGGTTTTTCGGTTCATACCTCCATGAAAACAAAAATATTCTCTTCATTTCTTATAATTTAATAGCATCGAGCGAAAAAAACAACAAAAGCTTTACAAATGTTGATACCTTTTTGTATGGGACTATTTTGTGCGGAAGCATACAAAATCTATGCGTGATCAAAATTTTGTTCATTGAGTTCTGAATGATATTTTTCGACCAATCAGAACGCTCGTTTTTGGTAGACGAAACTAAAAATTAAATTATTTAGTGATAGATATCGGCCATGAGAGATGATATGCCCCAAAGAAAGTTATTAAAATTGTTGTTGTTGGGCGGATCGGGTTTAACGCCATTTTTGATAGTATTTCAGTCATATCGAGGCGGCTGAAGCACCTAACCATAGATTCCTGGTATTTTTATCACATCAGTACTAATACTACATCCTTTTCGAGCCTCCAGCTGCTCATCCAGTTTAGGTTTACGATCATCCAGCCGTTGGTGGGAGACTAATGTCGGAAAGGATATTCGCCGCGACCAGGGATCGAATCCGGGGCCCCTTGACTAGGAGTCGTACGCGCCACCACTGCCCTATGGATTTGGTCACAAAAGAAGAAGAGGATATGGTGTAAGAGAGAGCAGGCTGAGCGTATGTATCGGGTTTAATATAGCTTTGAACAATCGTAGGGAAGCTCACTTGCAAATCAGAGATAGAGAGAGGGAAAGAGAGGGGTAGACAGGCTGATATAGAAAAAAAGCAAAGAAATAAACTTATAATATTAATCGTTGGAGGGCGACCAAAACTTTGTTGTGGTTCGATCATAGATGCAGCGGGAAATTTTTTGAAGCAGTGTAAGTTTTATCTTAGAAATAAAGTTGTCTTTCTTATCCTTGATTTATTTTCCGTCCCTCAATCTTTAAAGCCCCGGTGACATTTTGGCTCGGATGGAATAATTTGGAAAATGCTTCATATTTTTACGTCTTATCCCAATATTTGATAAATAAGTATCAAAAAGTTTAATAATTGAATTCAAAATTTTTAAAATATAACATGAAATCTACCGAATGGCAAATAAACATTAAATCTTCGGGCCGAACTCTTGTCTAAAAAGTACTCGGACTTTATACTAAAAGAATGGTTATGATTGGAAGTAATTAATGTCATACTCGTTCACGTATATAAGAGCGTGAAAACGAAACATGTTTTTTCAAATATTGCTCGGTTTGATTCTCAATGTATATTGCCCCAACTTCCAGCTGCCTAGAAAATGGGTATTCAATGGTCAGACACTCATTATTTTAGCGTATACCATTGCAATGGGACAGTCTTAGAGGTGTTTCCATGGTAACAGGGCTCTATGGTAACATTCTTAGATTACCAAACCAATAGAGATATTTACACATTTTTCCTAACCATGTAAAATCATAACTTTTCCCGCATGTCTGTCTGTGAGTCTGTTTGATCTATATTAAACTAGCATGTATCTTCTTTGACCAACTTAACATCGTAACTAGCATATATCCTCTTCAGCCAAATTAACATCGTAACTACAGTTGCTCTGAGACAAAGACGCCGCCGTCATAGCGCAGTTGGTAGCGCGTCGGACTGTCAATCTAGAGGTCCCGGGTTCGATCCCCGACGGCGGCACTCATCCTTTCCGACTATTTGTCTCCCACCAATGGGTCGATAATCGTAGACCTATGTGAGATAGCAGCTGGAGGCTGGGAAGGGATGTGATAGCGGTACTGGTGTGAGAAATACCAGGAATCCATTGTTAGGTGCTTCAGCCGCCGCGTTATAACTGAAAGATTGTTGAAAGCGGCGTAAAACCCCATTCAAACAAACAAACAAACAATCTGAGACAAAGACAGAGATAGAGAGACAGACATACAGATGGTTAGGAAATAGATCGAACCCAGCACAAACCAATCACATAGGTGGTATTTCAGAAATGAGTGTATATCAAGGTAGAATAACCATTCTACAATTGTAATTAGGCGATAGGGAAAGTCTCGATCCTAGTAAGCCTGCGCACTCACAAGAGTACCTCTTAATGCGATGGAAACTTTTTGCGAGTTTATCCAGTTTTGTCTTCAAAAAGCCAACATAAATTGGCCGGCGGCGGATCTAAAGGACTTATGGTGTGTATGGTCACACTGCGCAGACTGACCGGAGTCAACTTTCGCCGTGTTTTCTTTAATTGTTGTTGCTGTTGTTGTTTTCTACACGAACTTATTTTACATTTGGACAACGTTATTTGAAAATATAGAGATGTGTGAATCTTCACGGAAAAAAATAGTTGCGAAATTTTACGATCTGATCAGACTGAGCGAACTATGAAGGCTGGTGGTTGTCTTCTTTATCTCTGATTTATCATATGTCACCTCATCATGAGAGCTATTTAATAAAAGAACGGCACCCCGGATGGTTATAGTTTGAAGTGCTATATTCATGGATGATACATTTTCTGGCAATATTTGTCATACTCGTTCATGACTGAAATAAGAGCTTGAAAGCCAAACACATTTTCTCTAGGTTCCACTATATCCCCAAACTCCAGTCATTCTCTGTGAATGCTCCAACTTCCAGCTGCCTGGAAAATTGGTAATTAATGGTCATTATTTTTGTGTATATCAGTGCAAAGTGCCAGTCCAAGATGAGTTTCTATGGTAACATTCCTTGATCGCTAAACTAAATTTTCTCGTTTTCTCTAAGATATTAACCTTTTCAGTCTGTCTATCTGTATGTATATCTGTCTTAAAAGAAAAATCAAGATTATTGCCATTGAACAATACATTCTTAATAGAAACACTACATACCACTTAAATAAATGCTAAAAACACACTCTCGCTCTCGCTCCCTGTCTCTCTGTCTCTCTCTCTCTCTCTCTCTGTCTCTCTCTCTGTCTCTCTGTCTCTGTCTGTCTTTCTCTCTCTCTCGTGGGAACGAATAACTTGGATAGTGAAGAGTAATATGTTTCTTTTGTTGCTTTCTTTCCATAAGTTCTACAAAAATTACCTCTATTTGAACATGTAATAGATGTATAAAATTAAGTAAATAGCAATCTTTTAGTCGTGTCGTCACAGATGGCGCATTTGGGTACTCATGGCAAATCGGATTTAAGTGTTCAATATCATGACTTGCAATCCACCTTTACTTTCTATAGGACGAAATTGCGTTCTAAACACTTTAGAATTGATCTGCTGACTAACAACTGTACAAATAGTACAATAACATGTAATACATAACAAAGCGTAATAAAATAAGATAAAACGACAATTGCAATATTACAATACTTTGTCTTACCATTTTAAGTGATTTATGAAATGGAAGTGACAACATAGGATTTATAAGCAGGTTTGCTTTTATTTTGGGATTAGTCAATACATAGAAATGATGATGAAGGATTGTAGCTAGCACATATCCTCTTTGACCAACATGACGAAAACTATATGCATTTTCTCAAAACTGATTTATGCGATAGACCAAACTCTGTTTTCTGGCTATTTCTCATTAACTTACCTTTGTTTATTGAATCGTATTAAAAATAAATAATAGTTAAAAAAAAAAAAAAACAACAACAAAAAAAAAAACAAATAAAAAAAAACGGGAAATGTTTTTCTTTAAAGTATCCTCGTTAAAAGAAAATATTTCGGCTATTTTTATACCAGTCACTTCGAACCAGATATTTTCCGAAGAAAGTAACTGTAAATGAATTTTCTATTTTCAGTTTTCACAAATCTCTGTTTTCTGACTATTTCTCATTAACCCACCCTTGTAAATTGAATCGTATTAAAAAGGGGGAAATGTTTTTCTTTTAGGTATACTCGTCAAAAGAAAATAGTTCGTCTATTTTCATATTAGTCACACCCAACCAGAAATTTCCCGAAGAAAGTAACTGTAAATGAATTTTCTATGTTCAGATCAATAAAACGGTCAATAAAAATATTGTCGGTTGGTTATCATCCTTACGAGTGAAGGGATATCGAGACCAAGTTTTTCTCTAATATAGATAAGTAGAACCTTCGCTGCCCTTGGTGCGACACTGAATGTGCAGGGTGATCAGAATCAAAAGGACCATCCAAAAGCCATATGAAAAAAATATTAAAAATATATCATATTCAGCAGAGGTCAATTAGGATCGTAATTAGCGCAGCCTGATAATAAACTTGTCTCAGTTCTAATCTCTGTCTCTCCGTTTCTATCATAGTTTTTGTTTGAGCTTAGTGACAGACCACATCGATAATAAAAATAAAATAATAATAATAGTAATAATACATGAATAAGGCAAATATTGTTATAATAATATTCATCGCGCTAGATCTGGATTGAGACGGGTTATGGTAGAAAAATTATCTCAGTCGGAAGAGCTACATACCTGACTTAGAACCAGACTTGGGTTAACGGCCCCTTTATGAGCCTGCAGGTAATTAGAATTGAATCCATTATTTTGAGGGAGCATCTAGCTATTCGCTGCCGACTTTTAATGAGATGTTAACGGACAAATAGCTAGATAGGATCTTATTGCTGCGGTTTCTTAAAGTGGACTTTTGGTACTTACTTTTCTTGGCATGAATTAGACATATCGACACATTTTTTCTGTGGTACATTTACATGAATGTATTTCCATTAATTAGGTTAGCTTTTTCGTCGACTATTTCAATTTAACCAATCATGATTCCAGGCTCATTCCATTCGTGCTTATCTGTAGAATAGAACACCTACACCATATTCAATTGATTAATCGCTGGTCCCGCCCATTTACTTTGCTAGCCCCGCCCACTGACCCCGACAGGAAGTCCCGTTTCGATTTTAAACGGCGTAATTTTTTAAAAACATTATGGCCAGTAGCATGTTATAAAAGGTAGAATAGTTGATTTGCGATTTAAACGTCGTTACTACAACTCGAATAAGTCGCCAAACCAATAAAAAGGATTAACGAAAATGGCGACCAATATTGGAGATAAAAACTCATTTCTAGTCACAACGAAGGATTTCATTGGCCGACTGGTTATTTGATTATCAAATGTGATCGGTCATTTTTGCCGCATACAACTTCGTCGAAAAAAAAAAAGCCGCGTGCACGGCTACGGCTCTCCTGAACCCTAAAATACCAACGGTTTGAGGACTTTTCGAATTTGATTTAATCAACCAATGATGAAGAAAGAAGGCGAACGTCTATTTTCTCACAACCTGAAAGTTTTCTTTCTTTGGACAATTCATTTCGGAGGTAAACGGATAAGGATCATGAGATAAAAGCTGTCGCGAGCAGAATATTGATTTGGCTTTACATTTCATGTTCAATCAAGGATGAATTTCCTTATATGGATATACACAGATAATAGTCAGACCCGTATTTCTTTGAGGATTATGCTCAAATGATTGCACAAGCTTCTAAGTTTTGGACAGGTCTAAAATTTTGTAAAACAGGAAAGGGTTAATATGGTGTGATTCCACAAGAGGGAATGGGGGAGTTCAAGTTGCTAGTACATGTACTTATGGCCAGATCGTTTGGTAAAAGCAGTAGTCGAATGGACAAACCATGGTAAACATGGTTAGACAAAGCTCTTTACAAAGGACATTTTACCTGAGTTCTGAAATTATTGATAAAGGGGTCTGTAAACAATTTAAACGATCGTTTAAGTCAGAAATTTAGCCCCTACGAGAGCAATGGGGGTCTTTGACCCATTCCCACTCAGTGACGCTTTCAGATGCCCCAAGGTAAAAAGCTTTGGAAAACATTGTGAAAATGAGGAAATTGCTTGTTACAAGCAATTTCTTCATTTTACACGATGTTTTCTACCAAAAAAGCTGAAAAATCTAAACTTTCATAAACTTTAAATTGTCGTCTGCAACTCCTTTCAATTTGGACCAGTCTAGACTTTTGTCGTCTGGTAATGGGTTATACAGCTTTATCATGCCAAGAAAAGTAAGTACCAAAAGTCCACTTTAAGAAACCGCAGCAATAAGATCCTATCTAGCTATTTGTCCGTTAACATCTCATTAAAAGTCGGCAGCGAATAGCTAGATGCTCCCTCAAAATAATGGATTCAATTCTAATTACCTGCAGGCTCATAAAGGGGCCGTTAACCCAAGTCTGGTTCTAAGTCAGGTATGTAGCACTTCCGACTGAGATAATTTTTCTACCATAACCCGTCTCAATCCAGATCTAGCGCGATGAATATTATTATAACAATATTTGCCTTATTCATGTATTATTACTATTATTATTATTTTATTTTTATTATCGATGTGGTCTGTCACTAAGCTCAAACAAACGGAGAGACAGAGATTAGAACTGAGACAAGTTTATTATCAGGCTGCGCTAATTACGAACCAAATTGACCTCTGCTGAATATGATATCTTTTTAATATTTTTTTCATATGGCTTTTGGATGGTCCTTTTGATTCTGATCACCCTGCACATTCAGTGTCGCACCAAGGGCAGCGAAGGTTCTACTTATCTGTATTAGAGAAAAACTTGGTCTCGATATCCCTTCACTCGTAAGGATGATAACCAACCGACAATATTTTTATTGACCGTTTTATTGATCTGAACATAGAAAATTCATTTACAGTTACTTTCTTCGGGAAATTTCTGGTTGGGTGTGACTAATATGAAAATAGTCGAACTTTTTTCTTTTGACGAGTATACCTAAAAGAAAAACATTTCTCCTTTTTAATACGATTCAATTTACAAGGGTGGGTTAATGAGAAATAGTCAGAAAACAGAGATTCGTGAAAACTGAAAATTGAAAATTCATTTACAGTTACTTTCTTCGGAAAATATCTGGTTCGAAGTGACTGGTATAAAAATAGCCGAAATATTTTCTTTTTACGATGATACTTTAAAGAAAAACATTTCCCGTTTTTTGTTTTTTTTTTAATTACTATTTATTTTTAATACGATTCAATAAACAAAGGTAAGTTAATGAGAAATAGCCAGAAAACAGAGTTTGGTCTATCGCATAAATCAGTTTTGAGAAAATGCATATAGTTTTCGTCATGTTGGTCAAAGAGGATATGTGCTAGCTACAATCGCTCATCATCATTTCTATGTATTGACTAATCCCAAAATAAAAGCAAACCTGCTTATAAATCCTATGTTGTCACTTCCATTTCATAAATCACTTAAAATGGTAAAACAAAGTATTGTAATATTGTAATTGTCGTTTTATCTTATTTTATTACGCTTTGTTATGTATTACATGTTATTGTACTATTTGTACAGTTGTTAGTGAGCAGATCAATTCTAAAGTGTTTAGAACGCAATTTCGTCCTATAGAAAGCAAAGGTGGATGGCAAGTCATGATATTGAACACTTAAATCCGATTTGCCATGAGTACCCAAATGCGCCATCTGTGGCGACACGACTAAAAAGATTGCTATTTACTTAATTTTATACATCTATTACATGTTCAAATAGAGATAATTTTTGTAGAACTTATGGAAAGAAAGCAACAAAAGAAACATGTTACTCTTCACTATCCAAGTTATTCGTTCCCACGAGAGAGAGAGAGAGAGACAGACAGAGAGAGACAGACAGAGACAGAGAGACAGAGAGAGAGACAGAGAGAGAGAGAGACAGATAGACAGAGAGAGAGAGAGAGAGACAGACAGAGACAGAGAGCGAGAGCGAGAGTGTGTTTTTAGCATTTATTTAAGTGGTATGTAGTGTTTCTATTAAGAATGTATTATTGAATGGCAATAATCTTGATTTTTCTTTTAAGACAGATATACATACAGATAGACAGACTGGAAAGGTTAATATCTTAGAGAAAACGAGAAAATTTAGTTTAGCGATCAAGGAATGTTACCATAGAAACTCATCTTGGACTGGCACTTTGCACTGATATACACAAAAATAATGACCATTAATTACCAATTTACCAGGCAGCTGGAAGTTGGAGCATTCACAGAGAATGACTGGGGTTTGGTACGAAAGACCGGTGGTGACATCAAGAATTCACAGTTCACACTTCATACATAGTAACTCTGAAGTGTGAAGTCGGAAGTTGGAAGTTTGAAGTGAGAAGTTGGAAGTATGAAGTCGGAAGTGTGAAGTGAGAAGTTGGAAGTATGAAGTCGGAAGTTTAAAGTTGGAAGTAAGAAGTTGGAAGTATGAAGTCGGAAGTTTGAAGTGTGAAGTTGGAAGTATGAAGTGTGAAGTGTGAAGTTGGAAGTATGAAGTGTGAAGTTGGAAGTTTGAAGTGTGAAGTTGGAAGTATGAAGTGTGAAGTTGGAAGTATGAAGTCTGAAGTTGGAAGTATGAAGTGAGAAGTTGGAAGTATGAAGTGTGAAGTCGGAAGTTTGAAGTGTGAAGTTGGAAGTATGAAGTGTGAAGTCGGAAGTTTGAAATGTGAAGTTGGAAGTTTGAAGTGTGAAGTTGGAAGTATGAAGTTGGAAGTTTGAAGTGTGAAGTTGGAAGTATGAAGTGTGAAGTTGGAAGTTTGAAGTGTGAAGTTGGAAGTTGGAAGTATGAAGTGTGAAGTTTGAAGTGTGAAGTCGGAAGTTTGAAGTGTGAAGTTGGAAGTTTGAAGTGTGAAGTGTGAAGTTGGAAGTTTGAAGTGTGAAGTTGGAAGTATGAAGTGTGAAGTTGGAAGTTTGAAGTGTGAAGTTGGAAGTATGAAGTCGGAAGTTTGAAGTTGGAAGTAAGAAGTTTGAAGTGTGAAGTTGGAAGTTGAAGTGTGAAGTGTGAAGTTGGAAGTATGAAGTGTGAAGTTGGAAGTATGAAGTGTGAAGTCGGAAGTTTGAAATGTGAAGTTGGAAGTTTGAAGTGTGAAGTGTGAAGTTGGAAGTATGAAGTCGGAAGTTGGAAGTATGAAGTCGGAAGTTTGAAGTGTGAAGTTGGAAGTTGGAAGTTGGATGTATGTATACCTTCCAACTTCACACTTCACACTTCAAACTTCCAACTTCACACTTCCAACTTCCAACTTCATACTTCACACTTCAAACTTCCAACTTCACACTTCATACTTCCAACTTCACACTTCATACTTCCTACTTCACACTTCAAACTTCCGACTTCAAACTTCCAACTTCATACTTCCAACTTCACACTTCAAACTTCCGACTTCATACTTCCAACTTCACACTTCACACTTCACACTTCAAACTTCCAACTTCTCACTTAAAACTTCCAACTTCACACTTCACACTTCATACTTCCAACTTCACAGTTCAAACTTCCGACTTCATACTTCCAACTTCACACTTCACACTTCAAACTTCCAACTTCACACTTCAAACTTCCAACTTCACACTTCACACTTCATACTTCACACTTCATACTTCCAACTTCACACTTCACACTTCAAACTTCCAACTTCACACTTCATACTTCCAACTTCACACTTCACACTTTATACTTCACACTTCTCACTTCATACTTCCAACTTCACACTTCACACTTCAAACTTCCAACTTCACACTTCAAACTTCCAACTTCACACTTCATACTTCCAACTTCACACTTCAAACTTCCAACTTCACACTTCAAACTTCCAACTTCACACTTCACACTTCATACTTCCAACTTCACACTTCAAACTTCTCACTTCATACTTCCAACTTCATACTTCCAACTTCACACTTCAAACTTCCGACTTCAAACTTCACATTTCAAACTTCCGACTTCACACTTCATACTTCCAACTTCACACTTCATACTTCCAACTTCACACTTCACACTTCAAACTTCCAACTTCTCACTTCATACTTCCAACTTCACACTTCACACTTCACACTTCAAACTTCCAACTTCACACTTCAAACTTCCGACTTCACACTTCATACTTCCAACTTCACACTTCATACTTCAACTTCCAACTTCACACTTCCAACTTCAAACTTCAAACTTCCGACTTCATACTTCCAACTTCACACTTCAAACTTCCAACTTCACACTTCATACTTCCAACTTCACGCTTCAAACTTCATATTTAATTTGGTTTGATTATGTACTGTGAATTTAAGAAGTCACCACTGGTCTCATAATTCACATTTCACACTTCCAATTTCAGACTTAATATGTATGAAGTTTGAAGTGTGAACTGTGAATACATGATGTCACCACCGGTCTTTCGTAGTTTGGGGATATAGTGGAACCTAGAGAAAATGTGTTTGGCTTTCAAGCTCTTATTTCAGTCATGAACGAGTATGACAAATATTGCGAGAAAATGTATCATCCATGAATATAGCACTTCAAACTATAACCATCCGGGGTGCCGTTCTTTTACTGAATAGCTCTCATGATGAGGGGAAATATGATAAATCAGAGATAAAGAAGACAACCACCAGCCTTCATAGTTCGCTCAGTCTGATCAGATCGTAAAATTTCGCAACTATTTTTTTCCGTGAAGATTCACACATCTCTATATTTTCAAATAATGTTGTCCAAATGTAAAATAAGTTCGTGTAGAAAACAACAACAGCAACAACAATTAAAGAAAACACGGCGAAAGTTGACTCCGGTCAGTCTGCGCAGTGTGACCATACACGCCGTAAGTCCTTTAGATCCGCCGCCGGCCAATTTATGTTGGCTTTTTGAAGACAAAACTGGATAAACTCGCAAAAAGTTTCCATCGCATTAAGAGGTACTCTTGGGAGTGCGCAGGCTTACTAGGATCGAGACTTTCCCTATCGCCTAATTACAATTGTAGAATGGTTATTCTACCTTGATATATACTCATTTCTGAAATACCACCTATGTGATTGGTTTGTGCTGGGTTCGATCTATTTCCTAACCCATCTGTATGTCTGTCTCTCTATCTCTGTCTTTGTCTCAGATTGTTTGTTTGTTTGTTTGAATGGGGTTTTACGCCGCTTTCAACAATCTTTCAGTTATAACGCGGCGGCTGAAGCACCTAAAAATGGATTCCTGGTATTTCTCACACCAGTACCGCTATCACAGCCCTTCCTAGCCTCCAGCTGCTATCCCACATAGGTCTACGAGTATCGACCCATTGGTGGGAGACAAATAGTCGGAAAGGATGAGTGCCGCCGTCGGGGATCGAACCCGGGACCTCTAGATTGACAGTCCGACGCGCTACCAACTGCGCTATGACGGCGGCGTCTTTGTCTCAGAGCAACTGTAGTTACGATGTTAATTTGGCTGAAGAGGATATATGCTAGTTACGATGTTAAGTTGGTCAAAGAACATACATGCTAGTTTAATGTAGATCAAACAGACTCACAGACATACATGCGGGAAAAGTTATGATTTTACATGGTTAGGAAAAATGTGTAAATAGCTCTATTGGTTTGGTTATCAAAGAATGTTACCATAGAGCCCCGTTACCATGGAAACACCTCTAAGACTGTCCCATTGCAATGGTATACGCTAAAATAATGAGTGTCTGACCATTGAATACCCATTTTCTAGGCAGCTGGAAGTTGGGGCAATGTACATTGAGAATCAAACCGAGCAATATTTGAAAAAATATGTTTCGTTTTCACGCTCTTATATACGTGAACGAGTATGACATTAATTACTTCCAATCATAACCATCCTTTTAGTATAAAGTCCGAGTACTTTTTAGACAAGAGTTCGGCCCGAAGATTTAATGTTTATTTGCCATTCGGTAGATTTCATGTTATATTTTAAAAAAATTGAATTCAATTATTAAACTTTTTGATACTTATTTATCAAATATTGGGATAAGACGTAAAAATATGAAGCATTTTCCAAATTATTCCATCCGAGCCAAAATGTCACCGGGGCTTTAAAGATTGAGGGACGGAAAATAAATAAAGGATAAGAAAGACAACTTTATTTCTAAGATAAAACTTACGCTGCTTCAAAAAATTTCCCGCTGCATCTATGATCGAACCACAACAAAGATTAATATTATAAGTTTATTTCTTTGCTTTTTTCTATATCTGCCTGTCTACCCCTCTCTTTCCCCCTCTCTATCTCTGATTTGCAAGTGAGCTTCTCTACGATTGTTCAAAGCTATATTAAACCCGATACATACGCTCAGCCTGCTCTCTCTTACACCATATCCTCTTCTTCTTTTGTGATCAAATCCATAGGGCAGTGGTGGCGCGTATGACTCCTAGTCAAGGGGCCCCGGATTCGATCCCTGGTCGCGGCGAATATCCTTTCCGACATTAGTCTCCCACCAACGGCTGGATGATCGTAAACCTAAACTGGATGAGCAGCTGGAGGCTCGAAAAGGATGTAGTATTAGTACTGATGTGATAAAAATACCAGGAATCTATGGTTAGGTGATTCAGCCGCCTCGATATGACTGAAATACTATCAAAAATGGCGTTAAACCCGATCCGCCAAACAACAACAATTTTATTAACTTTCTTTGGAGCATTTCATCTCTCATGGCCGATATCTATCACTAAATAATTTAATTTTTAGTTTTGTCTATCAAAAACGAGCGTTCTGATTGGTCGAAAATATCATTCAGAACTCAATGAACAAAATTTTGATCACGCAGTGATTTTGTATGCTTCCGCACAAAATAGTCCCATACAAAAAGGTATCAACATTTGTAAAGCTTTAGTTGTTTTTTTCGCTCGATGCTATTAAATTATAAGAAATGAAGAGAATATTTTTGTTTTCATGGAGGTATGAACCGAAAAACCTAATCACACATTGTATGAATCCGCTTCGCGTATTCATACAGTGTGATTAGCGGTTCATACCTCTATGAAAACAAAAATGTTCTCTTCATCTCTTAAATGATTGGACGATTACATAACAGAACTACAGCCGGAAATCGTTTGAAAAAGTTGTGTGTGTGTGTGGGGGGGGGGGGTTCAATTCAAATGATTTTAGTCTGAGATTAAAATAAGAACCCGAAATGAACGACTTTTGCTAAGTAACATGCATTAGAACTATCTCTAGACTCTGTGCATACAAAACCAGATGCTTTAGACATTAGAATTTAATGATCTTACAAACATACATCACTATCACAATGACAGTCGTATTTGAGTTACCATGGGGACAAACTATGATGTCCGAAATAATTAGGTCCATTCTCAATGTTTAACATCTTCATATGTCCGCCTGTCTTAGTCGATCTATCGGGATGATTATTCTTACATGATATATTCTTAGTACAAGGAGGGGTGTAAAGTGACGGACCGCGTCTGTCAATCAAAAATGGATTACCAATGAAATCGTCCAATTATGCCGGGAGGGAACTTTGCATTTTTGTTGGTTTGACAACCTAAACGTCTTAACTATAGTACATTCAACCTGCAGATACGACATTTAGATCGTCATCCAAAGGATCGCCTGTTCATAATTCATGTCCAAGACAACATATTTTACAAAGTAACGCACTTAGAATAACCTTTCTTTCATTATGGCTACGATTTAAATTATATGTAGGCCTTACATGTGCACAGACTATTATTCTTTAGATATTATCTCTCTGTTTTGTCTGATTCTTTCAATTCGCTCATCTACCAAACTGCGAAGACAATCAAACAAAAATAAATTTTTAGTTAAAAGTAAGGAATCACAATTATGAAGAAGGTATAGTTAATCATGTTTCACTAGAAAGAAGCATTGACTAGGCATCAAAAATTAAAAATGATTATTGTCGAAATATACATATATAGCTTGTCAATGAACTATATCTAGGCCTCCTCGGAACCTTCCACAAGCCAATCATAATTGTTTCCTTTTCAAAATTGAATGTATATCAAGGAAGAATGCCCTTTCTATGACTGAAATATTGAAAGAGAAAAGTCTACACTATGGTCAGTCTGCGTACCCAGAATAGTAGGTCAGAAAACGATAGAAACTTTTTGCATTTCCGAGATGATCCGATTTGTGATCCGCCAAACCGACATATCGGGACTTTGAGCTTTAAAAATCGTCCATGGTCACTCTGCGCGGACTTACCGGTATCAAAAATTATAATTTTTACCGAGTTTTTCCACCTACCTGACTCTGTTTTCAATTTGGATTGCATTTCCTTTTTCACGTGCGCAAAACCAAACTTTTCCTACTTATTAGTATTATCTTT
This sequence comes from Fragum fragum, assembly GCA_946902895.1. Classification (NCBI taxonomy): domain Eukaryota; kingdom Metazoa; phylum Mollusca; class Bivalvia; order Cardiida; family Cardiidae; genus Fragum; species Fragum fragum. The sequence continues at coordinate 22,206,285 of OX336382.1, read as the reverse complement.
ATTTTCAAAATAGAATAAATAAAATAAAGTGTAAAGTGTTCAGTTGCCCCGTGGATATGGAGAAATGTGAATCGTCCAGGAAATAAAGATGCAAGATATGAGTTGCTAAATGTTCTGATCAGATCAGACTGCGCAAAATATAAAGGTTGACGGTGGTCGAATCTTTGTTCCTTTTTCAGTTTCTAGGTTGATCGATAATCCTACCTCTATTCAAGTTTAGGATCTCAGAGCTTATGGATCTCATTTCACCTCTAATGTGTTCTTTTCTTTATGCACAAGTAGTTACTTTTTGTCGGAGTGAATATGATATTATCAGTATGCGACCAAAATGTAGTAAACACAAGTTGAATAAAGCTGTATTTGCGATATTTTGGATCTCATTTCACCTCTAATGTGTTCTTTTCTTTATGCACAAGTAGTTACTTTTTTGTCAGAGTGAATATGATATTATCAGTATGCGACCAAAATGTAGTACACACAGGTTGAATAAAGCTGTATTTGCGATATTTTGGTTGCACAACTACGATATTTGATACACTTCTGAACAGATTCAATAAGAACCACCCTTTCTATAAAATAAACAAAGACCAAAGACTATGAACTACAATTTGTATTTGACTATTTGAGTGTTACGGGGCACCAGTTAATTAGCAACTCACACTTCTCCAATCCCTTTGGGACTCATTTAAAACATCCTTTTAACTAAAGCTACTATATACACAGAACTATCGAATTGTCAAATATCCCGCCGAGTTTTCAAGTACAAACACTAATTAATTTACAATCCATTCAATATAAATAAATATTTTACATTTTTATTTATTCATTTTCCCCATGAATTTCAGACGATATGTTTTATTATTATTATTATTTCACATTGGTTCAAAATCGGCGATTAAGCCATTGTCATTTTTTCAGATAGAATTAAACTCGTTTTTATTTAACAGTCATTTCATATCCATTTGGTGGGCTAATGAAACCACGTAACTACAGCTGAGCAGAAATTGGATAAGATTTAAACCTATTTATTTTACATCTATTGGGAAACAAGCTTTTCAAGCCTCGATTCTGCTTCCTGGAGAACATACCAGTACCCGCACCATTTATGTAGGCCAATGACAAATTCAGTATCGATAAATGCTAAAAGGAATCGAACTCTGGATCTTTTGATCGTGAAGCCAATGCTCTACATCTTAACCCCGCGTTAAAATTCGCTGTAGTTAAAACGTTTCGGAGGCTCATGGACCGTTGGTTTAACTAAATAATTCCTTTTCTGATCATGTTTATGTTTTATCATTAGTCCGAGTTTGAAAAAAGTATGTTAAGTAATGTCGGCATACATATTCCTTTCACTAGCTAAGGTTAATTCTGATAAAAAAAAAAAAAAAAAAAAAACATAAAATGTGATTTGTGATGTCGTTAACTATTTTGTAAAACAGTCAGAGTTCTGCGAGATTTAAGTCACTCCCACACAATCCCGCCTTTTTTTACACCCGTGAAGAATTATTTCAAGGAAAAATTGTGAAAAGGGAGAACTTGCTGTAATCAGGCGATTTCTCCTTCCTTCACAATGTTCTTACGGTGTTTAGCCCTTTCTTTTCAGCTCCAAAGCAATTTGTATTTATATCTGCTACTTCTTTCAATTTCTATCAGTTCTTTTTGTCGTCTGGTGATGGGTTAACCCGGGTCATAATTGTTTTAAAATTACAGAAGAATGAAAACGGAATCATCCATCGATTAAAACTACATACAGACGGCATATTTCTATCCCTTTATCGAGGTGGTCGTCTACTGACCGTTAATTAAAAATTAATTTGTGTCTGGTTTATTTCACACTGACTGGCTGCTGCAAGAAAGGTGTATCGATTACGCTTAGTCCGTTAGCCAATGCAAACTTAAAGTGGAGGAGATTTCTTGGCATGCATCAGTCAGAGGCACCTCTCGTTGTGGGAGCCCATTCCACAGATTGTCTGTAACATCATTATATAAGAAACTGTCCAGGCCTTTGTACACGTCCGGTAATCTCGGGCTCTACCTCTTTTTGGTGAACAGTACAAAAAAGAGACAATGATACTTCCGATATGGAGCCAAGGACCGGAACTGAACAGAAAAGGTAGGAAAAACAGTGTATCTCGCGCACAATTTGATCTACTATTAACCTATTATGCATTTGTCCAAAACGTTCAGAGTTTAATACCACATAGAAATGATTATAATATCCATTGGCGGTGACAGATTTCAAAAATAATTCCGTTTGTGAATAGAAACTTGAATCAAAGTTTGGACATCGGACCCGATCAAACACGATATTGCGCATTGAAATCGTTCAAATCCATGTCATCAACAGTTCTGAAAGATTTAAGTGGCGATTACTGTGAAATGAATATCCATATCGGAAGTATCGTTGTCTTCTTTTTGTGCAGTTCTCCAAAAAGAGGTGGAGCCCGAGATTACCGGGCGTTGATATAGTAATTGTTTGATCGAGACTTTCAATCAAGGAATCAATCGCCCAATAAAAACATTCATTTACACCGGGGGTGAACTCTGAACTCCAACATTGGCCGACCTATACGTGATGCATTTTTGTGTGTGTGTGTTTTGTTTTGTTTTGATTTGGTTTTTTTTGCGACCCTAACATCGTAACTACGGCTTATTCAAGCTGTAGTTACAACGTTTATATCGCAAACCAAACCTTCTGCTGTTCATATTACACGTTACAATGTCGAAGTGGAACTTCCTGTTGGATCGAGCCCTGTGCACGGGGTCAGCGATCCGTCAATACACTTAGTTAATAAAGGGTGTAGCCCATTATCGTACAATGACGTTTTTTGACGCGCTCTAGCAATATTATCATAATAAATTTGTTAGTAAAGGAGAAATTGCTTGAAACAAGCTATTTCTCATTCTCTCACATCGTTTCTACCTTTTTTGGCACTTTTTTCAATTTTAACCCAATTCGAACTGTCGTTTGCAACTCAGTCTTTCAACTTGCACTAGTCTAAAATTTTGTTAAACGACTTTAAAGGAATGTCCGTTTCCTGTCAGACGTCATTATTCCAATAACATGGATCAGATTGGTATGAACCTTGATGTTCCAGCCACCTCTGACAGAGCCACTCCCTTATAACTTCTATAGATGGCTGTCTACCACAGATTTCTGTCTTGGTAGTGCGCTATTAATTTTAGACATGACGCCCCCGACAATCCAAGATTGAGACTAGTGGCTGTCTAACACGGGTTTAACCCGACACCTGTTAAACATGTAGATCGGACTTGTCTAGGAAAACAGTGTTTATTTTTGCACGCTTGATAAATCACACCATGTGTTTATACCTGTCGAAATTTGCCCCACATATTTACAAATTTCAACGAGTTGGTAGTGAATTCGACAACGTGAAATACACATTCTGTGTAGTTTGACGGATAAATTCAGTGGTATGTCTTCGAATTTATTCGTAATCTTGATACACTTGTGTTAAGTTTGCATTTTATTTTCTCATGAAAAAAATGTGTTTAATGACCGTAGGTGTGGATGCGTGATAAGACATGAGCCCGAAGGCAGTTCATTCAGCCCGGACCTGAGCTTATCAACTCCGTCATTGGCCGCCACTTTAGTTAACCCTGGCCGTTGGTTTTGCGACTGAAATGTCATAACTGCATCTCATTTAAGCTGTAGTTACAACATTTATGACATCTAAAGTATAAAAACACAGGTACCTTAAAAAAGGGTTTGATCAGAGAAGGGTTTACCGACATATACTCTTTGAGACAAACTTTATCGCAGTTACATTGTGTGCGTCGAAACGGGGTTAACCCATTTACACTCAGTGACCCTCTACTGGCCAATGTGGTCATAGAAACCATTTTTTTGAAAAGGAGAAATTGCTTGTAACAAGCCACTTCGCCCTTTTCACAATGTTTCCACCCTATTTGGTATCTATTCTTGCCAGTTTTATCGCCTGCAACTTCTCTTTAAGAAACAATGTGATTATGTTTTTATGAAAATGCGAAACACTATCCATCTATCGATAAATATGTTCAGGAGGAACGAAGAATGCCGTATTATACTAATATAGTAAAGGGATCTTTTTCACACGGGATGCTTGAGTGATTATATTATACTAAAGTATCGTACGAGGTTAAATTTAGTGACGAATGTCTGTATAAATGAGAGAGAGAGAAAGGGGGGGGGAGATAGTATGTGTGTCAGAGAGAGAGAGAGAGATAGACTGATAGAGAGAGAGCGAGCGACAAGGGGTATTGGGTGGAGAGTGAGAGAGGGAGGGAGAAAAGACATTAGAGAGAAAAGACAGATAAAGAGAAAAGGTGCGAGTAAACTGACAGATATAATTTTGTGGTGGACTTGCATACACAGTCATAAAGCCTGAAATACACAGTTAGGAGACTATAAGTGAGTGAGAGAAAGGTGGTGAAGGGGATACAAAAATACATATCGTCAGCGTTTGCTTAATTTCCCAAAATGCATTTAATTTGACTTGCATATTTCGCCAGCCAGACAACTTATTTCCACAGCATAAAATGTTTACGTTGTTACAAGTGTATCATAGAGAGTACATCCCGTCAAGCGTAAAAGACCTAAGGGATCCGCGTAAAACAAATATTTGAAGAAATATATTGGAGCCAGCAGGGGTCAACCCAAGATCGCTTTTTTGGTAATGAATTAATAATAAAGTAGAACGACCATTCTATAGGTTCAGAATATCTGCCAAATAGGTAGCGGTTTTTGATCCGAGTCAGTCTGCGCGATTTGCGTAGTTTAACCTGGTCGAAGCTTCCGCCCTTCTAAGAAGATCCCTTTTCGTTTGACGAGTCACAGAAGTTAAGGGTATGCACCTAACACTGTCTTAGAGCAACTTTTTCGATATTTGTGCTATATCCGCAATTTGAGACATATCGGGGGCTTAACTTACCAATGATGTGTTTTCTGGGTGGATTGTTGCATTAAGCAAGCTGATATTTATATTGTCATTGCTTTTAGAATTATTGTGGGGATGACAAAGACTCAACCCCTTCCCGGCTCTAGTATCCCTTCGTCCCACAGGTTAATAGCGCGAATCTGCTGCAATGCGTACACGATTCTCCTACAGTATAGGGTATCATTATAAATTATAACATGATAATTTTGATATGGCACAGTTTGGGCCCAGAATTGTGAGTTTTATATGCCATTTATAGCGTGCATATCCCATTACGCGATAGATCTATTTTATATTACCTTTCGGCATTACATGCGATTTTTATTACCATGGCGTTGTTGTAATGTAAAGACTGAAACGGAAATAAAATACCACATTACCATGATGTGCAATGCGTTAGTTGCGTTTCCGCCACAGCAATATACTAGTAATTGAATGTATGGCCTGCGACGAGTAGACGGAAATGAAAAAATCGTGTAACGTGATTGACATATTTGAACTCGATATTAAACTAACAAATGACTTACGACATTTAAAACTATGTTAGACCTAGATTTTATCCAGATTTTACTATCTCATTTACATTGATCGATGCACAGAGCAGATTTGTGAACGTCGGCGCATTTTGTTCTCAATATCGGACACGGGTTACCGTCGATGGGAGCCTATGAAAGGTGGTTCACAATCGGTCACTTAATGTACTTTGATTATAATTTTTCCCTGCGTTATCTTAATTTTACGTTTAACTCTTGTCATTCTACAATAAACCCTTTTAAAAATTGCACAAAAGTCAAAGGACTGAAAGCAATGTAGGGCAGTTTGTCATAGTTAATATTTCCGTTGATATGTGTATATGTGTATATAATTATATTCTCGAATTAGCCTATGAAATGTCAACTGACCAATCACGTTTGTTGATCCATGAATTGATCGGCCAAACAACCCATTCATTTAGCCCAGAAACGAGCTTTGAACTCCTGCATTGGCCATCATTTTTGTGAAACATTTTTGTAGGTTTGGCCACTTAAACGTCGTAACTACAGCGTTTTCAAACTATAATTCCGATGTTTAGGTCGCCAACCAACCATCTCACTTTTTCGTTACATGCTTCTGACTATGAATTTTGCAAATACCGTTTAAAATCGAAGCAGGACTTCGTGTCGGAGTCGAATGGGGCAAACGTAGTAGGTGGGCGGGACAAGCGATTGGTGAGTAATCTTCGTGTAAGTAAAAGCCATTTTCTAATACTAAGTGGAGTGCAACTACTAATAAAATTCACAGAATTTCATGAGCGGGTGACCTAACTACTGCTTTAATAGACCCTTGTCTTGCTTGTCCCTGTTTCGGCAGTTGGTCAAGACAAAGATCAGACGGCCAATATGTGCAATATGAACTTTATCAAGGCCTTCTGCTTGTCCTTTAATTTGTACTAATTCTCAAAAATTAGATTCTTTTTTTACGCCCCTCAAGTAAAAAGCTCTGAAAAACATTGTGGAAAGAAGAAAGTGCTTGTATCAAGCAATTTCTTTATTATCCACAATGTTTTCTATGAAAAATACAAAAAAATAATCCACCAAATTTGGACTAAAATGTTGCGTGAGAATCGGTTAAGTAACTGAAAATAAAATGTATATTAGAGTCAATATCATCAGGTAAATGTAGATCAATTTCGCAAAGCAACTTGGGAATAGCTTGGTTTTAAGAGCGGTGCACTGTATGTATGACGTTTTTGTAGACGATAAAAGTTTACGCATCTTTTATTTATTTCAAAATGTTCACTCAATATTCACAGGTAAAATATCAATACATTCTATAAAGACGAACTATAGCGGATAGTGTTAGTTTAAAAACCGTTGCTGTATTTGCGACGTTTTAGTCGATGATAAATAATTTGAGCATCTTTTGGTGTGAGAATTGTTCACTCGATATTCACAGTTAAATATCAATACATTAAACAAAGAAGGCCTTAGACATAAAGTGTAGTTTGAAATGTTTTGTTTGTGTTGTACTAGCTCAAATATACATTGGACACGTAACTAAACAATTTGTGGAAATTCGGTTGAGTGGTGGGGTAAGCTATTTTTTTGCTATTCTGTCTTTGAAATACATTTTTAGTATCATAGACGTACAAGTTTTAGTGAGTGATCAAAGGTCAATTTAGTCTACACCATGAAAGGCAAGATTGAACTTTGCTCAGTCACTATAACTTGTATCAATATATACGGGTATAGTTGCATTTCGTCCTTAACATCCTAATAACAGCTTTATCCGAGCTGTAATTACGAGTTTTTGGTTGCTCACCCGACAATACATCATTTGAAATGAAGTTTTATCTATACGAACAAGTGTAGATTGCACTTGTCTTCTCTGTGGTTCTTTTGATCTTGTCGGCTCATCATCTTTCTTTGAGTAAATTGTGTTAAGCATAACTTTGATAATGTTTACTTCAAAACGGATGAGATGATGTCAGACGATAAAATTTTGGACTGGTCCAACTTGAAAGTAGTTAAAAAAATTTTGGACTGGTCCAACTTGAAAGAAGTTGCAGAAGACAATTTAAGTGGATGAAATATTAAAAGCATTGGTGTTTCTTGGTAGCAACATTGTGGATAATGTAGAAATTGCTTGTTACAAGCAATTTCTTCTTTTTTCACAATGTTTTTCTAAGTCTTTTTTCTTTAGGGCGTACTAAATCGCGAACGTGTGGGAATGGGTATAGCGTACTAAATCTGCTTCGCGTATTCATACAATGTGATTACCTTTTTCGGTTCATGAAAACAAAAAATATAATAACCATCTCTTAAATGAAAGTATGTGACCGAATGGCCTGAACAATTGGTGACTCTGGACGAATATTGCGGTTACACTTGTGTGAGTAACAGCATAGGGCTATGTCTAGATGCACAAACCGCCGCGAAATAACTGAAATACTGCGGATTAAGGATTTAACCAATTTTAACAAATTGACGCTTTTTGACGCCCCTCAAGAACAACAATTGGAAAAGAAACTTTGTGTAAAATGAAGAAATTGCTTGTAACAAGTAATTTCTTTATTTGACACAATGTTTTCTAACAGAAAAGTTTTAAAAAACCCTGAAATTTCTTAACCTCGCAAATTTAATCTGCAACGCCTTTCTATTTGGACCAGTCCAATTTTTTGTCGTATGGGAATGGGTTAAACCCCACTCAAACAAACAAGGAATTTTATCCTGCTTTTCGTGTCCTTGAACTGCGTCGCCAATTCATAGCATATATACAGTCTAAAGTGATAAGTTTTCCGTCCTTTTCAAAGTTTTCCTTCCTTTCCGATCCTATCAACCCCCAAAAGTTTCGTGACGATAAGATCAGGTCTACGTACATTTGCTTCCTTTAACCCTTTACCCGACGAAAAAATGTTGAACATGGTTAGAAGTTGCAGCCGACAATTTCAACTTTTACTTAAAAAAACAATATTTCAAATTATATTTATCTAATTGTTTATTTTCCTTCGTGATAGAAAGTCTTGTCCGTCATAAAGAAATTGCATGTTCGAGCATTTTTTTTTTTTTTTTTTTTTGAATTTATTTATTTTTTTTATCCCATAATGTTTTCTTAAGCTTTTTTCTCGAGGGCCGTGAAAAAGGGAGGTGTAAAATGGGTTGAATTGAAATGTTTTATCAATACAATTTACCAGTTTTCAAAGGAACCGAAGGTATTGCTAAAACAATGACGTCATCGTTGTTGTCAAGCAGCACAGTTGCATTTTGTCATATCTACTAATATGCATTTAACCTCAAAAATTAAATGCGAATGTCGGGATATGACCTTAATCCATTATACCAGACGGCAAATTTTAGACTGAACAAAATCGAAAGAAGCTGCAGATAGTATTTTTCGTTTAATGAAATTTAAGAAAACCTTTATCTTTTTGGATAAAAACAATAACGTTCCGAGCTCGTAGACAAAGCCTATCCATTCAGAGAAAAGGATCCTCAACCCTAAATGGGTCGACCTTGTCTATATATAACTCCAAATAGTCACTTGACTTTTTGACAGTTCCCTCATTTGCATAAGCACTGCAAATTACCTCCCCTGGAACCGTTACAAAAACATTGTGGATAATGAAAATATTGAAGTAATCTCTAAACTCTTAGTGACTCTAAAAATAGCCTTATATTGTTTGATCTTTTATTTACATATAGGATCAAAGGAGAAAATCTTTAAAAAAAAATCTTCTTCTTCAAAATAATTTGGTTTAGAGCCTTGATATTTTGTATATGTAATAAAGCCTCGGGTCATTTTTTTCAGTCGAGCTGTATAGGGCCATCATGGTCCTCTTGTTTTTTGTTTGATCTAAAAAGCTGAAATGAATGTGTTGAGCCATGCTGCTGCAAATATTTGACTTTTAAGCATGACCTTGACCTTGGGCTGAAAATTAAACTCTTTTGAATGTTACTTCTACTCGAGATAGATGAACATTGGTGATCATCCATATTGTAGAATTTCTTATAGAATTAATGTAGAAATAACTTGACCTTTAGATATGACCTTGGCCCTTCTTTTTGAGGTTGTTGTAGTGGCTGTATCGCTTATGGTAGTTTTTATTGAACATACCTCGTTGGAGAACAGTTTTGCAACCAGTCTTCAATTGAAGCAAAATTCGGACAGACGCACGCTTCCAGTTGCATGAATCGGTAAATTAGAAAGTACGTGTATTTAACTCAAATATTGTGTAAAGGGGCGTTAACTCCTATTAATCCATTACTAGACGGCAAAAACTTAAACTGGTCAAAAATGCAAAGAGTCGCAGTCGGACGGCAATTTTAAGTTATTAAATTTTAGATTTCTTTCAAATTTCTGTGTAGAAAACATTGTGGAAAATAGATAAATTGCTTGCTACAGTCAATTTTTTGTTTGTTTCCTTGTTTGTTTGTTTCTCCTTCTTCGTCAAAGTATCATTCTTCAAAGCTTTTCGACGCCCCAGTGAAAAAAAAGACTTTGGAAATCATTGTGGAAAATGAACAAATTGCTTGTTATAAGCAATTTCTCCATTATCCACAATGTTTTTTACCCAAAAAATTAAAATAGTCCAACAATTCATAAACTTTAAATTGCCGTCTGAAACTTCTTTCAATTTGGACCATTCTAAAACTTTTGCCGTCTGGTAATTGGTTAAACTGGGTGAAATATAGTTGGATTTCCCAGTATTTGAGGGCATGATAAGGACTTGTTTAAATATTGCCATGATATGAGTCATAAATTACGCTGTCAAATCACCCTTACCCTTTTACAGTACAAGAGATATAGCCTTGGTTTTGAACACTACCTAGATCCGTGAGGTTCAAAGTGTATCGTGAAATTCGCCCCCTAATTTCAAGTTAATGTGACAGTTCAACTTTAGGACTGCAAAAAGCAAAACATTCCTCGGATATATAGGGCTATAAAGCTTCATTTAGAGGGAGTATTTTGGATTTAAGATGGAATTATTTCATCTGTGCTTGCCCGAAGCCTTTCTTGTAGGTACTCATTGTAATTGTCTGCTAGATATTATTCGAATGATTACCAACAGCATAGGGTTTGTTAAGAATGGGTCATTTTAAATAGGCGTTGACCTTTCTGATTTGAACATCTGGAAATATATAACCTTTTTGCACGGAACTTTGATGGTTTTAACCAAGATACCAGAAGTTATATCCTCCACCAAAATACTTCAAAGAATTACTATATTCTGAAAATTGGCCCCTTGCTCTGCGATCCCTCATTTTTCAAAGGAATAAAGAAGGCATTCTTTGAAAATCTTCTCCCAAACCATAAGACCTAGAGCTTTGATATATGGTACATATCATCAGCTATTGACCCTCTTCCAAAATACTTCAAAGAATAACTGTTTTCTGAAAATTAGCCCTTTTCTGTGAGATCCCTGATTTTACAAAGGAATAAAGACGGAAATCTCTATACTTCAAAGCATTCCCATATTCAGGAAATTAGCGCTGTATGGTTGGATCATCAATATACTTAGGTTTAAAAGAGAGAATCTTTAAACATCTTCTCCAAAATAATTAGACAGAGGGCTTCGCTAATTTGTATATATCCTAAAGCCATGAACCATCATACTCAGGGGAGCGATTTAAGACCATCCTGGTCCTCTTGTGTGTAATTGTGTTTTCTCATAGTCATTCCATTTTGAATATGGACTTTAATTCCGTTTTGAAATCGGGCTTAAATGCTGTTTATTTCCAAAGAATCAGGATCATATTCACAGCCCTTGCTGGTTAATCCCTTGTTCTTACGTCCCTGTTATTTCATGGTTGAGAAAACATTGGGGAAAAAGAAGAAATTGCTTGTCACAACAATATTTTCTACCCTACTGAATGGCTATTTTTCAAATAAAATCAACTTTACATTTTCGTCTACAAAACCTTTTAATTTTAACGGGTCTAAACTTCTGCAAAACAGGAAAGGGTTAAAAAGGTGTATTTGCGTTAAGGATACAGTCTGAATTATTCGCCGATAAGGAAGTTTACCATTAAGGAAAATACAAAATAAATAGAACGAGAGAGTTTGTCTTTCTAGTGAGTTCATTTTTTATGACAATGATAATCGATTCTTGACAAGGTGCGGAATTTATTGATGGATTTATAATCTTCAGGTACCTATTTTCTTACAGATTTCTTCGTGCAAGTCATCTTTTCACAAATTTTAATTGATAAAGCCCTTTCCTGTTTTCCAAAATATTTGACTTGTCTCATTTTGAAGAAAAAGTTACAGACGAAAATTAAGAATAAGTGGAACTCGAATAGTAACCAATTTGCAGGGTAGAAATTATTGTGTTACAAGCAATTACTTCTTTTCCAACAATGTTTTCTCAAGTATGAGACGGCTTTGACGTAAAAACAATGGATTGTCAGCAAAGGGTTAAACACTCGATTGGTCCTTATTTCAAAGCGTTGCGTATGCTGTTTCTTTGTTTGGGTTTACAATTGATGCTGTTTAAAATGGTGAAGGTTATCTCGCAGCGAAAGTCCCTTATTCATGTCGTCTACTGGTAGTCAATTTGTTTCAGCTGTAGTTACGACACCTTTCTCTTCAACCGACGATATGCTGTTTTTTGGAATCGATTAGTCGATCCAGCACGATTGTCATTATTTCATTCATAGACTGAAGCACCTACCCATAGGTTCGTGGACTTTCTCACACAAAAACATCCTACCTGTATCTCTTACTGCTCACCCCGCTCAGGCAAATATTGCAAAGAATGTCGCTCCGGGGGTCGAACCCGTGACCCCATGATTCGGAGTCTTATTTCGCTTTTAACCATGGTCCCTTCTTTGATATAAAACATCACAAGGCTGGTTTTCTGGTGAACTGGTTTGCCTAAGAAAGAATCGCTCATTGTAAAGTTCTTTGATAATATTCATTTGGAAATTATGATAATTGACTGAAATGCTCTTCGTTGGTTTGCTTTACTAATTTATGCTTCACTCGTTAAAACTTGATATTACACGACAACAAGTTTTATGAACCTGAATGGAGTACTTAAGTAAGTAGAATGAGGATTTTGTCAGTGACTGGTCAAAACATCGTAATTACAACTAATCCAATATGTAGTTACGAGCTTTTGATGGCCCAGCCACGATTTCATTCGAAGGCTTTAGAGATGATGATTAAGCAATAGTTTACTAGTGTAAAAGATGAACAAATAAAGGGTTGAGTTCACAGAGGGAGAGGAGAAGGATGGAGAGATAGACAGGACAGACAGACAGACATACAGACAGAAAGACAGACAGACAGAAAGACAGACAGAGGAAATTTTGTGAGAAATTGACTTTTTAACTGATTGGAGGTAGTGTCTTAAAAGCTATATGTAGTTGTAGACTTCGTTACATATATATATATCGTGCTATAAATAAAGATGTTATTGTTAAGTGGCCAACTGGTGAGATGAAAACGCTGCGTTTACCAATTACCAGCCGCCAAATTGTTAGACCGGTCCAACTTGGAAGAAGTTGCTGACGACATTTCAAATTGTTTAAACCCATTCCGGCATAACGACATTTAAGCTTGGTCCTAATTGAAAAGCCGCAGGTGACAATTTTAAGTTGATGAAATTCTGATTTTTTTTTAAAGAAGACGGTATGGATAATGTAGAAATTGCTTTAGACAAATTGTTTTCCAGCGTTTTTTCTTGATGGGCGTAATAGGAGAAATTATTTAGTAAAGGTTTAAATTTTGGGGAAAAACGATAAGGTAGAAACTAATGTGAAAGCAGGAGAAATTGCTTGTTACAAGCCATTTCTACTGCTCCCGCAATGTTTTCCCTTATTGTGCATCAAAAAGTTTCAGCCCTGGTCAACCCGTATTGTCGCACAGTCTGATCCGGGTCGATACTTATCACAGTTTCGAGTAGGCCCTTTTTCGCCTGATAGATCACATATATTCCATTGATTGTCCCGACGAGGCCTATTTGTATCAGTATAGTCATCAGTTACAGGGATAGTTTTATTAAACGATGTAGTTACGCTCCGTCATCTTACATCGGTATAAGAGGAGATAACTGTAAATTTGATCAAGAGTGAAAAGTTTGACTCTTCCCACGCATCATGGCCTTGATCGAGAATTAACCCTTTCCTGGATAAACCCGGGATTTTACGTTGCTGTGATTTTATATTTGAGAAAACATTGTGGAAAAAGGAGAAATTGCTTGTGACAAGCAATTTCTCCTTTTCCAACAATATTTTCTACAACATAGGATGGTTTCATTTCATATTGCATCCAGTTTTCATTGTTGTCTGCAACCTCTTTCAATTTGGACCAGTCTAAAAATTTCTAGAACAGGAAAGGGTTAAACGATGTAGTTACGCTCCGTCATCTTATATCGGTATAAGAGGAGATAACAAACTTTTTTTCAAGAGTGAAAAGTTTGACTCTTCACGCATCCTGGCCTTGACTGAGAATTAATGGATCGCTTATCTCGCACACTGAACTCCAACAGGAAGTTTTGGATGTCTGCACAATTGATAGCCAGTAGTAACATTTAACATCATGGTTGGTTGGAAGCCTATATGTCATAACTAACGTTACAGCTTGAAAAAGCAGTAGTTACGACGTTTAGGTAACCAAACCAACACAAAATGCTTCAAATGAATATCATCCATTTCGGAGGTCAAAGTTCAATTCGGGTCTAAATGAGTGTTTTGACTTTCGGTTGATTTATTGATTGACAGCGGAGATTCGCCAATCGTCAATCAACTTCTTCGCGTTGCCTCTCATTGTCCCGTTTTAACATGACGCCGTCCCATCAATAAACTCAAATCGATTTTCTTCCATTCAATTTCAGAGTTGTAAATGAAAGCGGTCTGCAATAAATAATAAATCTAGACTAGTGTAAGTCGGGTGGCTGGTAGATTGTTCATGTGTCAATTGAGGAACGGATTAACAACGACATGACAGTTATGAGTGAGAAAGTTACTACTCGACAGGTAATTCTATTTTATTTATTATCCCCCCCCCCCTCAACTACCACCCCTGCATCTCACCACTACCACACACACCCAGATCCAGCCTCGAGGAATCTCGATCCTGGAGTCGTGGGTTCGAAGCTCGGTTCGGCCAACATTCATTTCGACATTAAAAAAAAATCGCGACATGCGTCATTTGTCTTCGCCCATGGCCGAGTAATAAGAAGTGCGTCAAAGTGGAATTTTGTACTTATACTTGTGTGAAAAATGACCTGAAGTCATAGTTAGGTGCATTATATCCCGCGATATAACTAAAATATTGTTGAAAGTGGCAATTAACCTAACCACCCCAACCCGTCGCAATGATAAGGTTGTGATAATACTGTTCCGGTGTTCGTCTTTCCGCCTATCTGTCATTTCGTCCATCTGATCAAAATTCATCCTGTAAACATAATCTCAGCTTGATGATTCACAAACATTTTGACGAACTGAGGAGATTTAGCTTTGGAAAATAATCCGAGAAAAGAGGAAATCGCTCGGAATAATGTATTTCTCCTGAATTGTTTTCTGTCTGTAATTATTTTCCTACGTACACACAATTTGAATTGTCGTCTGTAACTTCTTTCAACTTTGGTAAGTGTTAAAATTGTGCCGTTTGGTAATTGGTTTACCCGTTCCCATACAATGACGCTTTTTGACGCCCCTCAAGAAAATAATAGGGAAACATTGCGGAAATGAAGAAATTGCTTGCAACAAGCAATTTCTTCATTTTACAGAATGTTTTCTATCCAAAAATTGAAAAAAAATCTAAAATTTCTTACACTTTAAATTGTCGTCTGCAACTCTTTTATTATTTGGCCCAGCCGAAAATTCTGACGTCTAGTAAAGGTATTAGGTGTAATGCTCATATTAAGCATGAATGTATCTCTTAACCAATTCCAACATGACAAAATTTTAGACTGGTCCAAATTGAAAGAAGCTGCAGACGGCAATTTCAAATTTGTGGAATTATAATTCTTTTCATCTTTTTCGATAGAAAACATTGTGGATAATGAAGAAATTGCTTGATGCAAGCAATTTCTTCATTGCCCACAATGTTTTCCAAAGCTTTTATCTTGAGGGGTGTAAAAAGAAGGGCTCATGTGGAAATGGGTTAATGACAGATGTTCACGTTACGCGCCAGTTTAAGTCAAGTCCATTCGACAAGGTAAAGGCCAAACCTTATAACGTCGTTTGGCGAGCAAAATGTCGTAAATACAGCTAGAATGTACACGTAAATACAGCTTGGATAAAGCTGTTTTCACTACATTGTGCTCGGCCAACGATGATAAATACCTACTGGTAAGGGCATTTTTTTTTTTTTTTTTAATCATTTCTTTTTTTTCTATTGGGATTATATTTTGATTTACACACACACACACACAGAGAGAAACACACACATCTTGACTATGAACGAAATCGGTATCTGATCATACCCTGTTGTTACACATGAATTTTAAAATGAGTTTGATGTAACCAATTCCAACAAGATCTCGCGTTTTACGCTGCCCAAGAAAAAAACGGTTGAAAATATTGTAGAAAATCGAGAAATTTCTTATTTCAAGTAAATTCTTCATTACCCACAGGGTTTTCTACTACGAAAGACTTCTAATATTTTAAAAACCCTAAAATTGTTGTCGACGTCTTCTTTAAATTTTGGACCAATCTAAAAAAGTTGTCTTGTAATGGGTTAAAGATAATGGGCTATGTAGAGTTAACAAGAACATAACCCTTGTCTCTCTGACCGGGGAATATTCCATCATATGTTTTTAGACAAAGATTAGCATATGTGCAGGCTGGTTGTAATTCAACATTATGGCTGTCCAATTCAAACCCAGAAGATATGTTTATGAAATCAGTATTCTTAATAAATTTATTTCACAAGTAGTAGTTCCAGTGCTTTAATTCCTTTGATTTCAATGTAAATCTAAATGGTATTTTGAAGGGATCGTGTTAGTTAGTATCTCAAGGTTTAGCAATATTAACCCTTTCCCGTAGAATCCTTTGTTTTTACGTCCTTGTGAGTTTATACTTGAGAAAATATTGTGGGAAAAGACGTAATTGCTTCTAACAAGCAATTTCTTCTTTTCCCACATTTTTTCTAACCTGTTGGTTGGTTACTATTCAAATTGCACAAACTCTTAATGCGCACCTGCATCTTTCAAATTGGACAAGTCTAAAATTCTGAAAAAACGGGAAAGGATTAAAATTCTCAAAATTCTTTCTTCTTCTTTTGCAGGAGTATTTGGATGAAGTTGCGAGTTACAGCGGAGCAGTAAGTAACCATGACAAACAAAATATTGACAAGCCAATCAAATCGTTTATACTTCGTGTCCCCGACATAAAATCGTGGAAAGTATAGTAGAAAAGGGGGGGGGGTACATTTTCAATGATAAGTATTTCTCTACCTGTTTAGCTTTCATTTGTTTAGATTTTTTGCCGCGGTCATTGTTGATAGCGCGTCGGTCTCTTAATCATGTGGTCCCGGGTTCGATCCCCGGTCGCGGAAAATATCATTTCAGACATTTACTCCCACCAATGGGTGGATAATCGTAAGCTAAATGGGATGAGCAGCTGGATGCTCGGAAAGGATGCAGTGGTTGTACCAGGGATCCATTGTTAGGTGCTGCAGCCGCCGCGATATGACTTTAATACCGTTGAATGTGGCGTTAAACCCCACACAAACAAACAAATATCATTTTTCAAATTCGTATTATAATCCTCCCCCACCCACATACAAATTTACATGAACCCTCATTTATGATGTTCAATATAGACTAGAATTTAATTTGAAAATTTGCGCATTGATAGATACAAGGAATAAAATCTACAAATAACATATTTCTAAACGTAAGGTCATATTTACGGTATAGGTCAACTATCTATTACAATCGTCCGATTTGTCAGGTCAAACTTAATCTGTCGCACCACAACTGTCATAAACCGTGTTTTATGGCTATTGGCGTTTTTATTTACGTTTGTTGGTGACCTAAACGTTGTAACTGCAGCTTAATCAAGCTGTAGTTAAGACGTCTTGGTTGCCTCCAGACGATATGTCAAGACCTCATTTACACCATATACAACTCGTATTCGTTTTATATTTCTTCTTGAAATAAAATCTGTTTTCGATAATTTCTCCGTGGTTTCTTTAAAACTTAAATATTTTGGAAACAATAATTTTATTTTTTATTGAGATCTCACGCTCGTAATTTTTAACTCGCCATTTTCGTGTGTGTTTGTTATCCAATTACCAGACGACAATTTTAGACAGGTCCAAATCGAAAGAAGGAACAGACGACAAATTATAGTTTGAGAAATTTAAAAACCTTTGTCTTTTTAGTAAGAAAAACACTGTGGATAATGAAGAACTTGTTTGTTACAAGCAATTTCATCACTTTCCACTCTATTTAACAATTTTTTTCCTAAGGGTTGTTATAGGCGTTATTGTGTGGAAATGGGCTAACGACTTTTTTAAGACTTTTCGGCTATATCAAGGAAACTATTTAAAAATAAAGCACATTGTAAGATAAATTGCAAGTTCTCCTTCAACCACAATGTTATTTAGCTCGGCTGTTTTCGGAGAAAACCCGAAGTATTGCTATAGCCTTGGTATCGTCGTCGTCGTTGTCGTCGTTGTCGTCGTGCGAAAACTTTGACATTTTGTGATACTTCTGATTCTACTAAAAACATTCACTTGAAACTTGGCACACTTGTTCACTATCAAAAGAGCAACCTATACTATCAAGGGAGGTAGCTCTAGATGCATGTTGTCCACTATCCAGCACCCAACAGCCGAGCGTAGGCACCCGTAGGTGCTCTTGTCTTTTGACATACCATGCCTTCATTGGTGGGCAGACACAATGTCGTAAATACATCTTGAATAAAGCTGTATTTACAGCAATTTGCTCGGCCACCGACAAACTTAAATTTAACAGAAAAATGCCGTAACTATCGTTATTTCTAAATGCAACTACAGTCTTTTGCAATAGATTACGCTTTCCCATCAGAACTTGATTATATAGTAGATCAAATCATTACAATGCAATATCCAGCTATTTCAATTAATGTTAACGCAACTTTCATTTGAAAATAACTGCCGATTTACGATTCGTGTCGTATAACCGTTGTATGACGGGTATATTAGGCACTGTAGCTTGTTTTATTATTGAGAATCGTCATGCTAAAAGAGACCATATCGGGCTTTGGTAAAAGGTTAGGACACTTATAAGAGTTCTATGCCTGGGGAGGTACTTATTTTCGTTTCATTTAAAATTCTCAGCCTTATTAAAATTCTATACTTGTGCAAATTGGAAAAGGCTGCAGACGACAATTCTAAGCCAAGGGAATTTGAATATTCTGTGTATTAAAGCTAGAAAATATTGTGGACAATGAAGAAGTTGCTTGTTATATGCAATTTATTCATTTTCTGTAATGTTTTCTCAAGCTGTTTTCTAAAGGCAAGACGATATGTGTGAAACACTGGCATAATACAAATGGAAATCTGTGGCATCTTTGTTTTGCCGTGGTCATGACCTTTGTGTTTAATACATTGAGAATAAACATGTCCTTTCAAATATTGATCAAGTGTTTGAACACGTCAATAATCAACCCTTTCTTTATTTAATCCTTTCCTATTATTCAAAATTTTACACCTGTCAAAGCCGCGCCCATAACGCAGTGGTAGTGCAGAGGGCTCCTCGTCATGGTCTCCCGGGTTTGATCCCCGGCAGTGGTAAATATCCTTTCCGACATTTATCTACCACCAATGGGTGGATCATTGTAAGCCTATGTGGGATACGCAGCTGGAGGCTCGGGAAGAATATAATGGTAGTACAAGTAATCCATTGTTAGGTGCTCCAGCTGTCGCGATATAACTGCAATACTGTTAAAAGTGGCATTCAATCAACAAATCAACATCTGTCCGAATTCAAAGGTTTTGCCTGCGAAAATTCAAAGCGTATTTAAGTTGAAAAATAACCATTTAGTAGGGCAGAAAAACTGTTACAAACAATTACTTCTTTTTCTACAATGTTACCCCAATTGACAAATCGCGGCTGCCAATTAAATAACCGATCGACCTATGAAATCGTTCATTTGGGACAAGAAATGAGTTTTGAACAATGACATTGACCGCCATTTTTGTAAACCTTTTTTGTTGGTTTGGCGACTTAAACTTCGTAACTACAGCTTATTCAAGCTGTAGTTACGAAGTTGAGGTCGCCGACCAGCTTTCTCATTTTTTGTTGCATGCTACTTGCCATAGATTTTGCAAAATCACGCCTTTAAAAATCGAACTGGGACTTCCTGTTGGAGTCAGTGGGCGTGGCCAACGGGCTAAATGGCGATTTTTCAATTAACTAGAGGGACGTAAAAAAGAGGGATTGAACAAGTCCTAGTAACACTTGATCTTCAAGAAGTTAATTCGAAAGATACCAGTCTCTAAAAAAATCACATTTTTACGTCTTATCTGTAAATTTAGCAAATGTATCGGAAAGAATTAATTATTATTAATATTATTTCATAAAACGACATGATATGATCTATACCTGTATGATTAAGCGTTCGTTAGTATGGCAAGAAAAACTTTGTGGAAACAGAAGAAGTTGTTACAATTTCAACGATGTATTTCATCCGAAAAGCCTTAAAATTGTCAGGTTCTCTCTACTCTTCTCTTCTTTGTCTGCAAAATTTCATTTTCGCATTGTTTATGTGTCGTTCGTCCATTTCTTAAAATAAGTGTCTGAAATTAAAGGAAATCTTTTGGATTATAACAAACTATTGACTCTTTCAACTAATTACAACATTGAGTACAAGAACAGTGGAGGAAGAAAAGTCGTTTAGAATGCAAAATTCTGTAAAACATTATCATCGACAAAAAATGCCATTCTCTACTTTAACCCATTCCCTCACAATGACGCTTTCTGACGCCTCTTAAGAAATACAATTTAGAAAACACTGTTGAAATAGAGAAATTGCTGACAACAAGCAATTTCTTCATTTTCCACAATGTTTTCTCCCTATAGATTTTAAAAAAAATGTAAAAAAAAAAATATTAGCTCAACTGAGGACGAAGATCGGTCATCGTCCGGCGTCCGGAATAAAGAAGGGAATCTTTAAATCTTCTTATCCAAAACAATAAGGCCTAATAAGGCTTTGATATTTGGTATAAATCATCTTTTGACCCTCTACCAAAATACTCCTTTTCTGTGCAATCCCTGATTTTTGTTAGGAATAAAGAATATCTTTGAAAATCGTCTCCTCGTAAACCATTAGGCCTAGAGCGCTGATATTTCGCATGTATCAATGCCCATTGACCCTCTAGCAAAACACTTCAAAGAGTTACCTTACTGTGAAAATTATCACTTTTCTATGCAGTCCTGATTTTAGTCAAGAATAAAGAAGAATGTCTTTGAAAATCTCCTCCTCCCAAACCATTATGCCTAGAGTGTTGATATATGGTATGTATCAAAGCCTATTGGTCCTCTACGGAAATTCTTCAAAGAATTGCCTTACTCAGGAATTTAGCACTATATTGGATCAAATATAAAAAAAGGAGAAAATTTGTACGCCTCGAGTGATCACACTCGGGGGGGGGGGGGCGATATAGGACTTTCACGGTCTTCTTGTATAAAATTTAAATTATCGTCTGTAACTCCTTTCAATCTCGACCAGTCTGAAATTTTGCTGTCTTTTGCAAGGATATACCCACGTAACTATAGCTATTCTTGCTTAATACCGGCAACTGGAAGCTTTTTCATTCAACTCGTGGCGGAATCCAGATTTAATACGAGCCCGTATTTTTTCTTCTTCCTTGAGGGCTTAAAACGTAACAGATTCAGTATAAATTGAAGTTTAGGCAGTATTATTTTTTTAGCTGGAGCTACGACGGTTTGGTCGCCTATTGACGATTTGTGGATTTTTCATCTCTCTTCATTGTTCGCTGTCATTGCCACATGCGGAAAATCGGGTTTAGATAAAAGAAAAAAGACGCCCCCTCCCCAAAAAACAATAACAACATTTCTTATTTGTAGCGGAATTAAGTTTTCAACCCTTTGCTTGACAGTCCCTAATTCTTCCGTTCCCGTGATATTATACTAACGAAAAAATGTGGAAAACGAATAAATTACTTGTGACAAGCAATTTCTTCTTTTATTCTTTTTCCACAATGTTTTCTACCATATAGGATGGTCGATTGTACTTACTTTATAGTATTGTC
Source organism: Fragum fragum (assembly GCA_946902895.1). Lineage (NCBI taxonomy): Eukaryota > Metazoa > Mollusca > Bivalvia > Cardiida > Cardiidae > Fragum > Fragum fragum. The sequence continues at coordinate 22,184,656 of OX336382.1, read as the reverse complement.
TCCTACCCATTTGAGTTTGGACAATTCTAAAATTTTGAACAAAATAAAAGATAGGAAAGGGTTAAACTTCTCTAGAAACAGTAAGCATTACCAGGATTCAATACCGCTGCATGTTGATACTTTTTAAGAATGCGTGAATAGAAAATAATGCATCATTGATAAAACCAATTTAGGTTGATTGATCAAAAGATTCATTATAACCGCGTCATTGTCTAATTGACTGACGCATATTTTCATACCCCCAACATACACGAAATGGATTGGAAATATTAGTTTAACTAGGTCTATCTGACCGTTCGTCTGTTCATTTGTCCTTCCATACATTTTTCGTTTCCGTCCTTCAATTCCAGAACCAACTGGCCTACAACCTTGAATAAACCAATTGTTGACAATGATTCAAGAACATTTCCTATCTTATTGCAGTTAAGTAGATCAAAGGTCAAGGTCACAACAGTACTTTAATTGAAAACCATTCCCGTGCTCTAGCTTATAAGACATTTGACCTAGGACTTTGAAACACAAATTTTATCCATGATCCCAAGAGGTGCCTCATTTTTTTTGTGTAACATAGGTCAAAGATCAACTGGTCTACTTCAGTAAAAAAATGAAGGAGGGGGGATAAGCGTCAAATAACGCCATTTGGTATCCAAGTAGAACTTCCTTTTAGGGCTCAGTTGGCGGGGCCGGTGTTCCGTCAATTAAATACCAGGCTCCACTATTTAAACGCCGTCAATTCATACCAGGCTCCACTATCTATAGGCCGTCTACACTATTTAAAGGCCGTCAATTCATACCAGGCTCAATTATTTAAAGGCCGTCAATTCAAACCAGGCTCCACTATCTATAGGCCGTCAATTCATACCAGGCTTCACTATCTAAAAGCCGTCAATTCGTACCAGGCTCCACTATCTAAAGGCCGTCAATTCATACCAGGCTTCACTATCTATGGTCGTCAATTCATACCAGGCTTCACTATCTATAGGCCGTCAATTCATACCAGGCTCCACTATCTAAAAGCCGCCAATTCATACCAGGCTCCACTATCTAAAGGCCGTCTACACTATTTAAAAGCCGTCAATTCATACCAGGCTACACTTTTTAAAGGCCGTCAATTCATACCAGGCTACACTATTTAAAGGCCGTCATTTCATACCAGGCTACACTATTTAAAGGCCGTTAATTCATACCAGGCTCCACTATTTAAAGGCCGTCAATTCATACCAGGCTACTCTATTTAAAGGCCGTCAATTCATACCAGGCTGCACTATTTAAAGGCCGTCAATTCATACCAGGCTACACTATTTAAAGGCCGTCAATTCATACCAGGCTACACTATTTAAAGGCCGTCAATTCATACCAGGCTCCACTATTTAAAGGCCGTCAATTCATACCAGGCTACACTATTTAAAGGCCGTCAGTTCATACCAGGCTTCACTATCTATAGGCCAACAGATGATTGATGGATTACTTGCCACGCCAACTGATCTCCAACGGGAAGTTTGACTGAGATATGAAATGGTGGTACTTTGCATATTTTATGGTCAATAACATTTATCAAAATAATTAAATGGTTAGCGTGCGACCTAAACGACGTAAATACAGCTTAAGCTGTGGTTATGCCGTTGTAGTCGCCCTCCCAACAAAAATATTTCACCATAATGTTTGCAAATGTCGGAGTTTAAAATTGTATAATTGATTGGTTTTTATCGATGTTTGACTTTCAGTCGCGTATTTCGTTCCGTTGTCTAAAGTCCAAGACCATTTATCGAGAACAAATGATAGAAATATGCTTTTAGTTCTTTTATGTCCTCGCATCGCTGAGGTGGTAATGTGTTCCACAAACATATTTCGTTTTATGTTTTGTTTATTTCCAGGCCAGGTTTATTATTGGAGAAGGAATATGTATGGTTCTAGCGTTTTTATACCACCGATACTTGACCGGTGTCAACTCTAGTAGTACAGTACGGCATGTTGTGGCCATCGTTCTGGGTGCTTCTATAGGATTTATGACTTTTGGAAGGTAGGTTTTGATATTGTCAAACCCACTTGCGGTGAGTAAGACATTGTTGTCACAAGGACAAGTCGGTTTATGACCCTAAGTGTGTTTGTCAGAAAGTGCGTCTGTCTGTCCAAATATAAGTGTGGTAACCGTGGTCGAGAGGTAGAGCGTCGGCTTCCCGATCAAGAAGTCCTGAGTTCGATTCCCGGGAGCGGCTATCGATCTTGGTTCTGTCATTGGCCCACACTTTCGGCGCGAGTACTGGTGCATTTTCCAGGAAGCAGAATCGAGAGAGAATAATCTAAGTTGGAAGAACTTGTTTCCCAATCGATGTAAAATAAATAGGTTTAAACCAATCCAAATATATCCAGAGCATATCGATGGTTCTGAGCGAAATAGTTGTAAGTGCCTATATGTTTATAGGCAGTTACAACTGTTTCGCTTTGAACCATCGATATCTTCTACAATGTATTTCATGGATGGATTTCAAAATAACTCGGTACAATTGTTCTACACCATGATTTAAATGTCCCATTTTAACATTTTTCTGCATTTCTCAAAGGTCAAGGTCACAGCTCTCAAGGTCAAATATTAAGTGGACTCGACATGTTGTCTCTTACTAACTTTCTATGTTCGGGTATTCATGGGCTTCCTGAGTATCACGAGTATTCCGTCATGTGAATGTCGGGGTTCAAAGTTCACTGTTGGACAAAATGAATTATTTAGTTGGCTTATCGATTTTCTGATTAACACCAATTATCGTAACATAACATAACATGACTTATAGATTTTTCTCTACGGTACGACGCGCGTACACTATTAGGCAATACATCGAAACTAAAGCAATTACAGTGAGAAAAGAACCTGATTATATAACTGGTAGAATGAACGAAAGGTCAAACTTAAGAGAAAAGTCTTAATTACTGTCAATGCTATATAGATAGAGTTATCGCTTCTCATTCAATTTCCGTTAAAAATTCATTGTCAGAGACATAAAATCATCTTGAAGTTGTAAGAAAATAATTTGATATTGTACAGGTGTATAATTATAGAAATACTAGAATGGCGGATGGGATTTAGATGAACACATTTACATTATACCTGTATTAGATTACCAAACTTGAGATGGCCACAGTCACATGAAAACTTGTCATTTGATATTTTAGCTGGGTTATACAAGTTTAATGTATGCATTGTTTTAGCATTTGATCTGACTTAAGCGGTTTTATTTCTATGATATATTCATGAACGATCATTTCTCATTCCTTATTTTGTTTTGAAAATTGAACTTTTATTATAAAAACAGAGTCACAAATAATCTTTTTAATCCTTTTTTGTACAATCCCTGGTTTTTACGTTCCTATGATTTCATACTTGTGACAAGCAATTTCTTCTTTTCCCATGATATTTTCTACCCTATTGGTTGGTTACGTTACTTTTCAAATTACACACACTTTTAATTGTCGTCTGTAACTTCTTTGAATTTGGACAAGTCTAAAATTTTGAAAAACAGGAAAGGTTTAAGCTCGCCTGTGACGAAAGTCTCGGAAGAGCTACTCTTGTATTCTCGGTGTCGGATTTTTAGCGCACCTGAGCACAAAGAGCTTTTCAGGTCAATGAATGTCTGCCGTCCGTCGTGCGGTGTGCGGCGTCAATGACTGCAGTGTTTACACTGTAGAGGCATCAGTTTTGACTCAATATTCATGAAACTTGGCCAAAATAATTGTTCGGTCATAAGGATGAACCCTATTAATAATGGAATGGTTCTATTTGAATACAAAGGAACGGGCCTTAGAGACAAATTCTTTGTAACACTCTAGAGTTTGAGCTCAATCTTCATGAAACTGGTTATAATTATTTGGCTCCAGTTGCATTTTTTTAACTCAAGATGATTCAGGTTAGCGATTTAGGACCATCATAGTCCTCTTGTCAATTGGTAAAAGTTTCTATATCTCTTTTTATGAATAATGCAAGGGGGGGACTCGTATTTCACACGTGCTCTTATTGTGAGATTGATTTTCTGAGACAATGACCTTGACAGTATGACCTTATGACCCTAATCTTTAATCCCTTAGAAATAAATATCAAAATCTTTTACTTTTTCTATTTTGGTTAGTTTTCAACCTATGGAGCTTACATTTATCATATTTTACTTTTTACACATACCTTTATCAGGAGATGGAGTTTCATTTGAGACAAAAGTCTTGACCATGTGATGCAAACTCCTGCCCCTTTATAAAAAAAACTTTATAGCAGCACACCTATTTGGATAAAAGATCGAATAAAGAACAGGTAAATCGAAGTTTGTATTAAAAAAACATTCGATCCTGATCGAGAGATCACCTCTATTAAACGACCACGTCCTTTAAGCGACCAAAATCGAAATCCATGTTGAATTGGAGGCAAAAAAGTAAAATCCTAACTAAATCCTATGTTTTCTGGCGATTCTAATGAGTGCCAACAACATAGGATAATTAAGCATTCTGTAATAATTTGTGTATGCAATCGAACCGATTTTTTCATATCGTATTTCAACAAAATTTTTAATGTATTAATCCATTCTCACACAATGACTTTTTTAAACGCCCCTTCATAAAAAAAAACTTTTGAAATCATTGTGAAAAATGAAGAAATTGCTTGTTGCAAGCAATTCCTTCATTATCCACAATGTTATCTAACCCAAAAGATCGATATTTGAAATATTTCATCTACCTAAAATTGACTTCTGCAAACATTTTGAATATGGACTGGTCTAAAATTTTAACTTGTTGGAATAGGTAAAGACGGGACCGCCAAAAACCAACATAAATCGATCCAGAAGAAACAGTTGGAACAAGGGCGGTATTTTCCGAACTTCCCTTCCAACACGGTGTCATTTCGCTTGGCGGTTCTGTTTAATCATTCTTTCAACAAACCTTTTGTTGTGTTTGATTAAAAATCGCTTTGCGAAGATATTAACGCACAAAATTGAAGAGTTTTTTTAGCTGACCTGAGCACAACATGCTCAATGAGAGCTTTTAGGATCATTCAGTGTCCCTCGTTCGTCGTCCGTCGTCAACATTTTATTTAAACATCTTCTCCTCCTAAACCACAAGGCCTATTAGGGCCAAACGCGACATGAATGATCCTTGTGGGATTCTGTTAAGACTTTTCCGTAAAATTTCATTCGCGAAAAGGTGGAGGCGTAGCAGGCTGAGTTTATCAGGCTTTGAGAAATCATGAAATAATTCTATACCACTGGGCCAATTTTGACCAAACTTGCAAAGAATGTTCATGGGTAACCTATTCGAATCTTCATCGTTCAAAACTTGTTCGTAAATTTTGAATTCCCTGAATATTGGAGGCGTGGCAGGTTTTGACTTACCAGACTTAGAGAAATTATGAAGAAATCGTAAGGTGGGCGATTGAGGGCATTTAAGCCCTCTTGTTTATATATTACTATTACTATTTTATATTTTATTTTTCAGTCAGTTTCTCCACATTATAATACAGTCCATGATCTGTTATTGTGCAATATTATATGTGCCTTCTAATTTAGTTTCTTTGTAAGTATCACATGTTTGTAGACTATTTCTTATTATGCAATATTATATGTGCCTTCAAATATAGTTCCTGTGTAAGTAACATGTTTCTACACTATTGTTTATTGTGCAAGATGATGCATGCATTTTCTAAGTAAGTATCATGTTTCTACACTATTGTTTATAGTGCAATATTATATGTGCCTTCAAATTTAATTTATGTGCAAGTAACATGTTTCTACTCTATTTTGCAATATTATACGTGCCTTCAAATTAAGTTTCTGTGAAAGTAACATGTTTCTTATCGGTTTCTTTTTTCTTTTTTCTTTTTGCAATATTATATCTGCCTTCTAATTAAGTTTTTGTGTAGGTATCACATGTTTGTAGACTGATTCTTAATATTAGCATCGTAAATTTACACGAAGAACATGTAACAATCTCACTGCTAATTAAGGTCTGTGAACCAGGGTGCTTTACAATGCTTTCTAAGGCAACTAATATGTTTTCCTATCCCCCCCACCGAAAGAAAATGTAGAAAAAGCTTTGTTTCATGGTCTTAAACGCCACTCAGAATATTTTTTCTGGTTATATCATTCATTCATTCCTACACTTGTGGGCAATGCAAGTATAAGGATGGAGCTTTGAAATGTTTTACCCAAGAAAATACCAACATATTGGAAAATTAACCCTTTCCTAATCACCCCTGGTTTTACCTCCCTGTGATTTTAATTAAGAAAATATTGTAGAAAAAGAAGAAATTGCTTGTAAGAAGCTATTTCTTCTTTTCAACAATAATTTCTTCCCTACTGAATGGTTATTAAATTTCTTTGAGTCTAAAATTTTGCAATTTTCTTTCTTCTTTGAGATGATAGTGCACTTGTTTTTCAATCGCAATCTTTTAAATAGTCTTCTGAAACTTCTTTTATTTTTTTACTTTATAACTAATTTTCGGATCGCTGGTCATACCAACTGAACTCCGACAAGTAAAATCGACTGAGATATCAAAGAACGATACTGAACATAACACACAAAGTAAATCTTTGGTTTAACAGTACAAAACTTATCGGCATATGAAAATGAACCATATGAAAAAATGGGGATCGCTGTTTTGTAGTTAGAGTTAAAAGTTGTGAATTTATAGTCTGTCACCACGCTCATGCGTGCTCTACCGACTTTACACCTTAACCCACAATCATAGAGTTACAAGTCGGCTTTTAACACACGGCGCCTGCGGCTAGCCACAGCACATTGGCTTGTAACCCTCACATGTACCCATTTATACACCTGGATGGACAGGAGCAACGTGGAGTTATTTTTTTGCTCGGAAAAAATTCCACGACCTGAGCGGGGTTCGAACACGGGACCCCCGACCCTGAGTCCCCTGTCCTACCACTGGTCCATGGACTCCATAGTTTAGAATATTTTGCAAATTATATCTTACAGGCGAATATTTTTTTTAATGAGGTATGAAACTTAAAGCCTAATCCTACTGTTTAAAACGGTTTTATACTATTTGATAAGGTTTTGTGTTTAAGACCTCAATGTGAATTAATTATATAATCCTCTTTCTTATAATTTGATATCAAAATCATAAAAAAAATCAAAAGAATACTATATGCTGCTGTGTAGATTTTTTTGTGGAACGACGTTTTGCATACAAAGTAGACCAGGTTCATTTCATGCCGAGGTATCGAAAGATTTTGAAATACTGTTTTGCCGCTGCCCGACTGTCCGACCGCCTATCGGGTTGTCTGTCTGCCTGAAACTAAACTAAAGAAAAATAAAATTTACAATTACTTTAAAACTGTTTGATATACAATGCTCATATTTTATATGATGGTACATCCCGTCGATACGCATCTGTAAATACCAAGGCCGCGATACCGAGGTCGAGGTCATGTGACAAGGTCGACATTTGTCAAGGTCAAATATCTGCAAAACTTAACAAAAAAAGCTTAAAATTTAGAATTTCTTTAAGCCTATTCAAGATAGAATGCTCATATATTGGCATTATGATAGATCTCATCAATACGCAACCGCATATACCAAGGAAGAGGTCATAATTATGACAAGGTCAAGGTCACTTATCAAGGTCACATTCCGAAAAAGGTTGCTACGGGACTAGGGTGTTTCACAAACACATCTTGTTTTGCCATTGTGGTATGAAACAAATTTTTCGACCTATATCACTGCATGAATTGTGTCGGACGAAACATGCTATTTCACAACATTCATCGCTTATTTCGTTACAGAGTTGTGTTCATTTTAGCTATGGGGTATTTGCTTTACATCCATTTTGTCCGAGCCTTTGTGAGTGAGGAAACTTCCTACACTATAGAAGTATCTGGGTAAGTTGAATAACCCATTACCATACAATCATGCTTTTGACACCTCAAAATTTTTTAAAAAAGCCTTTAGAAAACGAATAAATTGCTTGTCACAAAATCTACCCATAAAGGCGAACAAGTTTAAAATTTCATCAACTGAAAATTGTGGTCTGCAACATCTTTGAATTTTGACTAGTCTAAATTTGTCGTTTGTTTATGGATTAATGGAAGGATTCCGAAAAAACTTAGCACAGTTATTCCCATTGAAGAGTACTAATGTCATGCGCAAAGTTGCGTTGGATGCTACCAAGTTCAAGGTCATAACTGAAGGTCACGTATTTTAGTGGTAGGGATATGTCTCTATGACACATTTCTAGTTGTTAAATATTTGAAATATTTTCAAACAGGGTGGTAAATTGAGAACTTGCTACTTACAGATAATTTACCATTTTCTCGTAATACTTTCTCGCTTTTCTACTTAATTTCCAACCATCAATCACTTAGTACATATGTAATAGTCTTTAACCTATGTCAAACTGAGCCAGTAAAATACCCAAAATTTTGTCGTCTGCGCAATTATTTATTTGAATCGTTGTAAGACTTCAATCAATCAAAACAGCGTAGCTACGGATTTTAAAGATGTTGTTACGATGTTTTGATGGCCAACCAACGTTATTTTTTCTCTTTATTGATAGGCCGGTGATGATTGCCACGCAGAAAATCACCAGCCTGGGGTTCTGTATTTCCGACGGAGCTTTAAAAGATGTGGACAAGATATCGGCTCTTAGAAAGAAATATGTTGTTTTGTGAGTTTATAGATATACAAGTTCGTTTTTGTGTTTAATTGAACTCGAATTCATTTGGTGGTCATTTTTGTGATATTTTCCCTATGACAGTTTACTGAATGTGCGCGAATACATCCGTCTGTCCGTTTTTGCTTGGAACTTATTTAACTTTGAATAAGTCCTTTCATGTACACACCCGGTATTTTAAGTTATTGTGATTTTATTCTTGAGCAAGCACTGTGGAAAAAAAAGAAATTGCTTTTACTCTATATTTACATGTTAGTGACAATACATTTTGCCAAAAACGCCGTTTAATATCAAAGACGAATTTCCTGTTGGAGGTCAGGGGGCGTGGTCAGCGGAGTCAGTTGGTGGGGCCAGCGATCTGTCAGTTGTTAGAAATGTCGGACAAAACTTATTTACAATAGATAGTCATGAATATGTGGTTTGGATTTGTTTTTTTTCAGAAAAAGACCGAACCCACTGGAGTATTTTAGCTATATATTATATTTCCAAGGAATTTTAGCGGGTCCTTTTAGTTTCTACGGCGACTATAAAGCTTATATAGAGGGTACAAATGGGACCACAGAAGAGGATTCTAGGGTAAGAATTGACCAGGAAGTCCCGCTTCGATTTTTAAGGGCGCTATCTTGCAAAAATAATGGCATATAACAAATAAGTAAACGGTTGGTTGGTGACGTCGTAACTACAGCTTGAATAAGACCTACAAGACCCCATATTCAGACAGGGTAAACCAAAATGTAATCAAAGCACTGAAAGTACCGGTGATGGACGACCTTGTTGGCATAGTAGAGTGATATGCCCGTTCTGGTGTACAAAGTGGCAATGTTCAATAGATAATCTTTTTAAGCTTAAACTCTTGCCTAGCCTGATTTGTTTGATAGGTACATATAATACAGGGTGTTTCTATTCTAGAGTTCTGGAAACGATCATCACAAGTTCGGGAAAAATGCCATTGTCATTCGCCTTTCACCGATTGAAATATGATATTAAGTAATTCGCCTGTAAAGTTGGCTGAGCAGCTACATATGTCATGACCCAAATTTATTGTTGCAGTTGTACATGTTGCTGGTGTGAAAAATGATAGGAAGCAACCGCGGTTTTACTGAAATACTACTGAAAGTCACGTTAGACCAATTCACTTGATCCCAGTCTAACTAGCTTTCAAGATCAATACTTTTTTTTTACTTTTCATAGATTATCCTTTTCCGAAGACATTCCACAAATTATTAAGATATCATTTAAGAAACTTGGACAATATTAGATTAGCAATATTCATTTAGAATTATTACCAGTAAGAAATAAATGAGATATTTCGCTTATCTTTTAATCCTTCTGTATCCAGCATTCCCACATAATCACGTTTTTTACGCCCCTGGAGAATTGCATAAAAGAAAACATTGTGAGAAAAGGAGATCTTGCTTGTTTCATAATGTCTTCTACGCTATCCGGACCTAAGTTTTCAATCTCAAAGCGATATGAATTGTCGTCTGTAACTAGTCCAAAATTTTGACGCTTGGTAATAGATTGAAAAGACTAATTCAAAATGAAGATAAACATCTTTAGATATGTGTAACTGTATAGCCTATCACTCCCGCGGTATACAGCTGGCATGCTGAGTTCTCAAAGTAGGAGGCAAATAACTCACTATATGAAATATTCCGCGTATTTTGTTGTTGTTGTTTTAAGTCGTAACCGCATCTACGCTAAGCGTGTTTTTGGTAGGAGTTTTCTAATTTAAGAGGAGTCTTTAAGCGTTCTACGAATTATTTAGAATCCTCGTTTTACGTCGTTTGCAAAATAAACAGTTGTTTGCAGGAGGCAGGTTTTGAAAAAAATCAATCGAACCTAAATAGACAATACTTTTCTTCTAACAAACTAACATCCTACTTTATTTCCAAATTTGGCAACTCTGATGGATGCCTACGGTAGCCATAAAAATATAAAAATTTCTCTTACTCTCGTGAAAATAGCATTTAAACCTATTCAACTACATTAAGTCGTTTATGAGATTTTATCTCTTTGCTATACAAATGTGCTTAATATAATTTTGAAATATCATTTTAGTATGTTTTCTGTGTTAAACCGTATATTTTCGGTATACATAAAATAGCCCATAATGATTTATAATTTATGTTTGGTTGTGCTGATCAAAATACAGTGACTTCTTACAGCCGAAAGATGTCTAAACCCATTCCCACGTGGTGACCCCTTTTCAACAATGTTTTCTACAAAGAAAGTTGAACAGATCTAAAATTTCATAAGTTTTAAATTGTCGTCTATAACTCCTTTCAATTTGGGCTGATCTAAAATTTACAATCTGGTAATAGGTTAAACCCTTTCCTGTATTTGAAATTTTTAGATTTAACCAATTCAAAGATTATGTTGGCGAAAAATCGAAGTATTAAGTAGGGTAGAAAATATTGTGGAAAAAGAAGAAATTGCTTATAACAAGCAATTTCTTCTTTTTTCTACAATGTTTTCCAAATTATAACATCCAAGGGATTAAAGAGGATAGTGTTAAATTCTTTCATGTGAAAAATATTCCAGTCAAGAACACGAGTTTTGAAAGTCACAACTTAAAAATTACTCTTTTCTCTCCTTACAGAACGCTGACAACAACAACACAAAAAAGAGATATCGCACGGTGCCGTTTGTAAGTAATCTTTCGACTGCCTCAATTAATGACAAAATTTAATACCAGTCCCAATTGAAAGACGTTACAGACGACATTTCAAACTACGTTGAAATCGGTTAGAAAACTTTGTGAGAAAATGAGGAATTGCTTAATAAAAGCAATTTCTTCTTTTCCAACAAAGTTTTCTATGATTCTTTTCCTGCAGGGCGACAGAAAGCGTCATTATATAGTAATGGGATAGGTGACAGCCGATACCAGCTATCCCACGTGGAAATGTAGTACATGTATGTCTATTGATAATTTACCAATCGCGGCTGCCAATCAAATGATCAGTCGACCTATGGAATCATTAATTTAGACTGGACATTAACTTTGAACTCCAACATTGCCTGACATTTATATCAAGCATTTTTAGTAGCTCACCTGAATTTAAATATTCAAGATAAGTGTTTGTGATCTAGCTGTGTCCGCCGTCTATCGTCCGTCGTGCGCCCGTATCTTGAAGCCACAAAATTTTGCCTCAAATATCTTGATACTTGGTCACAGTGTTTGTCTCAATGAAACCTTGGACAACTTCGATATTGGGACATGCGGGGTCAAAAACTAGGTCAATAAGCCAAATCTGAGCCAATCGTTGTGTACTTTGTAGGTCACATAATTAGCTCAGCTGAGCACAAAGTGCTCAAGGTGAGTTTTTTGTTATCTAGTTGTGACCGTCTGCCGTCGTCCGTCGTGTGGTAATAGCTTGTGTCCACTCCATAGGCTACAATCTTAGCTCAAATTTCTTGAACCTCTGTCAGTATGTTTGCCTTCATGAAACCGCGGATAAGTTCAAAATTAGGTCACATTGGATAAAAAAACTAGCTCATTAAATCAAATTTTATAAATAACCTTTTATGCACTCTAGAGGTTACATTTCTACCTCAAACAGCTTGATTTTTGTCACATTTTGTCTGCATAATATCTCAGTCAAGACCGATATTGGGTCACGTCGGGTCAAAAACTAGTTCATTAGGTCAAATCTTAGAAATAATTTGTGTGCCCTCTAGAAGCCACACTTTTTGGCTTAAATGACTGGAAACTTGGTCAGAATGACGCCCAATATAACCTCAGACAAGTTCAATATTGGGTCATATGAGGTCAATAATTAGAGAACAGGGTCAAATCTATGAAAACATTGTGTGCTCTCCAGAGATCATATTTTTGCCTCAAACTTATTAATATTTAGTTAGTAAGTTTGTCTATATTACATCTTGTTCAAGTGTGATGGTGGATCATATGGGGTCAAAAATTAGGTCACTAAGTCCAATCTTAGAACTTACCTTAATTCCACTCTAAGGAAACATTTGAGGCTCAAATAATTTGATATTAAGTCAGGATGTTTTTCTGCATAATAATTATGCAAGTCAAGATTGATATTGAGTCATGTTGTGTCAAAAACAAGGTCACCAGGTGAAATCTTAGACATAACCTGTCTGCCACAAATACCTTGAAATGTTTGTTCTTTATTTCTCAAACAAGATTTGATAGTGGATCATTTTGGCCAAAATTGGGTCACTTTGGTATATTATCTTCGGGAGACAGCGACTCGATGAGCGCTTGTGGGCCAATTGTCCTCTTTTTTAGCTCTACTGGCCGAAGGCCACTAGAGCTATAGCGATGGCTTTTTCCCGTCCGGCGTCCGTGCGTCCGTCCGTCCGTTAAACTTTTCCTTGTTTACGCGATAGAGTCAACAGTTTTCATCGGATTCTCTTCAAACTTTCTCAGAATGATTGTACCAACATAAGGATCGTTCCTTTCGAAAATGGGTATGATCCGTCAAGAAACACGGGTAAAGGGGCCTTATAAAAATTTGATTAAAAAATCCTCGTTAACACTCTAGAGTCCAAAGTTTTCATCAGATTGTATTTAAACTTTCACAGAATGATTGTACCATCATAAGGATTGTTCCTTTGGGAATTTGGTCAGATCCACAGGAAACACGGGAAAAGGGGCCTTATGAAAATTTAATCTAAAAATCTTTTAAGAAATACTCTTTAACACTCTGGAGTCAACAGTTTTCATCGGATTCCCTTCAAACTTTCACAGAATGATTGTACTATCATAAATATTATTCCTTTCGAAATTTGGTATGATCCTTCAAGAAACACAGGAAAAAGGGGCCTTATGAAATGTTTAATAAAAAAGTCTCATTAATAATCTAAGAGCCAACAATTTTCAACGGATTCTCTTCAAACTTTCACAGAATGATTGTACCATCATAAGGATTGTACCTTTTGGAATCGGTTATGATTCCTCAAGAAACATAGGAAAAGGGGCCTTATTAAAATTTAATTCAAAGATCTTTGTTAACACTCTAGAGTCCACAGTTTTCATCTGATTGACTTCAAACTTTCACAGAATGATTGTACCATCATAAGAATTGTTCCTTTCAAAATTTGGTATGATCAGTCAAGGACCACGGGAAAAGGGGGCCCGATAAAAACTGGATTGAAACAAGATAAACACGATAGAGTCCATAGTTTTCAGCAAATTCTCTTCAAACATTCCTAGAATGATTATTACATTAAATTGATCGTTCCTTTCGGAAGTAGGTTTGATCCATCAAGTTTCATGGGAAAAGGGGCCCTATGAAAATTTAATAAAAAAAATCTTAGTTAACATGTAATGGCCTTAGATTTCATCTGATTGACTTCAAACTTTCACATAATTATTGTACCATCATAAGGATTGTTCCTTTCAAATTGGGTCTGATCCATTGAGAAACATAGGAAAAGGGGCCTTAGGAAAATTCAATTAAAAAAATCTTAATTAATGCTTGTAAGTCCACAGATGAGATGGGGTTGTCTTTATACTCAAACAGAATAATTATACTTTTGTAAGAAGAGTTCCCTTTGGAATTGGTTCAGATCCATCAAGTAACATGGAAAAAGGGGCTATATTAAAACCCTGTTAACACAATAAAGCCCACAGCTTTGATCAGATTTTGTTGAAACTTTCACAGAATGATTGGAAGGTCATAACTATCATTCTTTTCATAACAGGGTTTGAACTGTCAAGAAGCACAGGAAAAGGGGCCTTATGAAAATTTCATTTATAAATCCTTGTTACCAAGTCCAGAGCTTTCATCGGATTTTCTTCAAACATTCACAGAATAATTGTACAATAATAATGATTGTTGATATTTGCATTAGACCTGATCCGTCAAGTATCACAGGAAAAGGAGCATTATGAAATTTAATTTTAAAATCATTGTACCACAATAAAGTCAACAATTTTCATCAGATTCTGTTAAAACTTTCACAGAATGATTATTCCATCATGAGGATTATTTCTTTTCAAATTAGGCGTGATCTGTCTAGTATCATGGGAAATGGGGCCTTTAGAGAATTTTATCTATAATCCTTGTAACCAAGTCCAGAGCTTTCATTGGATTTTATTCAAACCTTCACAGAATCATTGTACAATAATCACGATTATTGATGCTGACATGAGACCTGACCCTTCAAGTATCACAGGAAAAGGAGCCTTATGAAAATTTTATTTTAAAAATTTGACACCAAGATAAAGTCTGCAGTTTTCATCAGATTCTGTTCAAACTTTCACAGAATGTTTGTACCATCATAAGGATTGTTTCTTTCCAAATTGGGCCTGATCTGTCTAGTATCATAGGAAAAGGGGCTGTATGAAAAATTATTTCCAAATCCTCATAAACACAACAATGCCCTTAGTCTTTATCAGAATCTCTTAGAACTTTGATAGAATGATTGTACCATCATTTGGATTGTTCCTGTGTAAATTAGGTCTGATTGGTTAAGTGACACAAGAAAAGGGACCTCATAAAAATTTTATTACAAAACATCATTATTACAATAAAGTCTTCAGTCTTTATCATTTTCTTCAAACTATCATTAGGATTGTTCCTTTGTAAATTGGGTCTGATTTTTTAAGTTTTACAGAAAAAGGGGCCTTATGAAAATTTTTATAACAAAATTCTTGACACAATTCAGTACACTGTTTTCATTGATTCTCTTTAACTTTTAAAGAATGATTGTACCTTCATTAGAATTGTTCCTTTTGAAATTTGGTTTGTTCTGTAAAGTATCATGAGAAAAGGGGCCCTATGAAGATTTCACTATAAACTCATTAACACAATAAATTCCACAGATTAAACAGATTGATTGTACCATCATTCCAATTGTTGATTTTGACAGTGGATCTGACTATAGCAAGGGTCACATAAAGAGGGGCCTTATGAAAAACTCTCTTAAATATTATGGTTAACACAATGAAGTCCCTTGATTTCACCGGATTCACTTCAAAATTTCACAGAATGATTGTACATATACTTAGATGGTTCTTTTCAAAACTGGGTACAATCCATCAAATATTATATAAAAAGGGGACATATGATTTTTTTTAAATATTCTAGTAAACATAATGAATTCCCAATATTTCATCGGATTCACTTTTAACTATCATAGAATGATAAAACCAACAGTAAAATATCACGGGAAAAGGGGCCTTATAAGAACTTGAATTTAATATCTTTGTTAACACAATAAAGTCAACAGTTTTATTGGATTCTCTTCAAAGATGCATGGAATAATTGTGGCATTCGAAACACAGGAAAAGGGGCCTTACAGATTATCATTCAAAACATTCTTGTGTATGTGATGAAGATCACAATCATTATCAAATTGTCTTTTAAATTTCACAGGACAATTGTCGGGTTGTAAGGAAAGTTCCTTTTGAAATGAAATTGATCCATCAGAAAACACAGGAAAAGGGGCCTTATTGATTTTCATTCAAAACAATCCTGTTTATGAGATAGAGTCCACAATTATTGTCAGATTCTGATGAAATATTGACAGAATGATTGTTGGGTCATAAAGTAACTTTCTTTTGGAAATGGAGTGGATCCGTCATGAAACATGGGAAAAGGGGCCTTGAAGATTGTTGCTTAAAATGATAAAGGGGATAAAGCCCTTTTTTTTTCTTTATGCATTCTTCTTTGAGCAATTAACTTCCTTAAATATCAGATTTCTTTAACGAAAAACTTGATAACCAGTATAGCGTCTCAGGCCCTCATGGGCCTCTTGTTATTCAAATGTCAGTAAGTTTGACTTCATAATATCTCAGTCAAGTTCGAAATCGGGTCACATGGAGTAAAAAAGCTGGTAACTACGTCAAATCTTTAAAAAGACATTGATTGCACTGTAGGGGCACATTTTGGCCTCAAACTTCTTGATATTTGGTAAAACTGTTTGTCTTCGTGATATCTCGGTTAAGTACGATATTTGGTCACATTGGGTAAAAAACTAGGTCACTAGGTCAGACCTTAAAAAGTCATGTGTGCATTCTAAAGAGCTTATTTTTTCCTCTAATAAAGTGATATTTGGTTAGAAAGTTTGTCTTTATACTATCTCGGTCAGATTCGATATTTGGTCATGTGATGTCAAAAAGTGGGTCACTTGAATAATGGTAAAAAAATGTGTCAAGTCAGAGAGCACATTTTTGCCTAAAAGAATTGATATTTTGTCAAGACGATTGTTTCATAAGATCTATGTCATTTTTTGAAATTGGGTCATGTGGGTTCAAAAACTAGGTCACGCGGTCAAATTTCGGATACCTTGTGTGCACTCTAGAGGGATTGTTTTTGTCTCAAAGGTTTAGATATTTTGTCAGAATGTTCGTCAAAAGGTAGTTCACTAGGTCAAAACTCGGAATAATTAGTCTGCACTCTAGAAGCTTTTCTTTAGGCTGAAATACTTTGATATTTGATCAGAATGTTTCATTGACATTTGAGGAAAGCTCAATGTTTCGTTATTTCGGGTAAAAAAGTGGGTCACTAGGTCAAGCCTTTGAATAACTTTGCATTAAGCGTAGAGGTTACATTTAAGGCTTAACTATCTTAAAACTTTGTTAAAATGTTATTTCTCTACGATATATGCAAGACAGAATTTAGATATAATCTCACCTTGGAAAAAAAATTGTCACTTGTGATTTTTTAGCCATTGGTTGCGACCGACTCCGGTGAGCGCTTCAGGGTGGAAGGCCCTCTTGTTAGTTTGGGGACTTTATTGAACTCAGTGGACGAATCGCTGACTACGCCCAAAGACTCCCAACAGGAAGTTAACGTAGGAATCACGGCGTGTTTTTTCCCATAATTTATTGAAAATAACATGTGACAAAAATTTAAAGTGGTTGTTTGGAGACCTTAACATCGTAACTACAGCTTGAAACATTAAATGTATTATATAAATGTTGGATTATGCCTGAGTTCGAAGTTTAGTTCCAGTCTAAATGATTTGTCTCTCACCAATAGGCGGATAATCGTAAACCTAAGTGGGATAGCAGGATGCTCAGAACGGATGTAAAGGTAGTACTGGTGTGAGAAATACCAGGAATATATTGTTAGGTGACTGAAATACGGTCGAAAGTGGCGTTAAACCCCATTCAATCAATTAATCCAGTCAAAATAAATTACACCTATTTGATTGGTTGATTGAGTATTTGATTGACAGCGATTAATGACCTACTTATTCATTGATTACGAGTTTTATTTAAACATTTTGCATTTTGGTTTTATTTCAGAGGTGTCTGGGATCCAAAGTGGCTTGTGTGTTGTTTTTCATGTTAATTCAAGTTTTTGTCCGGCCATTATTCAGCTTCGAAATAAATATAGGTAAGTTTGTTTAAAACGTTCGGAATGATGAAATATAAATTTTGAATTCAAATTTTAAGCTTTATAAAAAAAGCTGTTTTCATTTTGAGCTTTGGTTTTAGGCAGAAAACGAGGTAATCTTTAAGCACTGATTGAACATGTAAACGAAATAAATGACTGGCCAATCAAATCCTTCTTTTATACAGGAAGTGATCTTTAACCTCCGAAATTAACGTTATTTTTGTTGGTTTGACAGCGGCGATCCGTGTATTTATTGTGAGCCAGTGCACAAATCTCTAAACTGTAAAACTTTATTAACACTTTTCTGTTTTTCAAAATATTAGACCTGTCCAAATTCAAAGGTTTTGCAGAAAGGGGGTTTAATTTGAAAAATAACCATTCAGTAGGGTAGAGAATAATTTGTAAGAAGAAAAAAAAAAGGTTTTACTAGCAATTTTCGTACAATTTTTTATCTATCATAAAATTACAGGGACGTAAAAACAAATTTCGGATATTAAAGAATCGAGAGTTCGTAAAGAATGACGTCATTTTTCCCCCCATTTTTCCCCAATTATAGAATTACAGTGACGAAAATCCAGGGCTTGTACAGGAAAGGATTAAGTGGGATAGGCAGTAAGTGGCTCGGATAATATCGTGGTTGTACTGGTTTGAGAAGGAAAAAGGAAGCCGAGGTTAGAGAGCACAAGATGCTTCAACATAATGAAATACGGTGGATAGTAGTGTTCAATCCCATACAATGACTGTAATATTTTGATTATAAATAATAATTCATTGTTTATTTTTTTCCAGATCCAGAATTTGTCCGCAACCGTGGTATTTTATACAAGACATGGTTTTACTGCTTTGGAATGTTCTGTGAGCGCTCGAAATATTATATCGCATTTACTTTAGGTAAGTTTATGTAAGCGCTCGAATATAATATCGCGTTAACTTTGGGTAAGTTTATGTGAGCGCTCAAAATATTATATCGCGTTAATTTTCGGTAAGTTTGTGTGAGCGCTCGAAATGATATATCCCATTTACTTTAGGTATGTTTATGTGAGCGTGGAAATATTATATCTCATTTACTTTGGGTATGTGTATGTGAACAATCGAAATATTGTATCGCATTTACTTTAGGTAAGTTTATGTGAGCGATCGAAATACTTTATGACGTTTACTTTAAGTGAGATGATTTGAGCGCTCGAAATACTTTATCGCATTTACTTTGGGTGCGCTTGAAATATTATATGGTATTTACTTCAGGTTAGGTTATACGAGCGCTTGAAATGTTATCTCGTTTGAATGGGTTAATATGTAATAGACGTAGTTTAGGCAGACACGTATCTCATGGGTTAGGCGATCCAGCCCACACAGAGTAGTGTTTGATCCACCTTGTTACCATATCAAAGAAACCTTGGACATATATTGATAAACCTCAATATTGATAAACATCTCATTTACATATTAAATCTAGTACCTCGAAATCGACAGATCGTGCTAAACTCGATAGACCCATCAAATTACAGACTTAGGCCGGAAGTAAACTTTGAACTCTGACATTGGTCTCAAACCAACCAAAACATTTTTCGTTACATTTTACTGACCATAAATTTTCCAAAATAACTCCATGTAATATCTTTGTCGTAGCTTTAAAGAATAAAAATTGTGAATTGCGTATAAAGAATATTGAAGGCTTATTTGGATTTATCATGGCAATAAAATACTATAATGTTATTAGTCACGTGATTCCTGATATTGGCCCCTTGTAGTTCATATATCATCTGTAGTGATCCGAGACCAAAAGCCAGGAATTAATACTGACCAATAACCACTTAGCTGGACCAATAAAAAATCCTTTTATGCATGAAATGTTAGCTTCAAAACTTCCATAATTTATAAAGACTACTGGAATATTGCAGGTGACCTGATTGGAAATATATCAGGGTTTGGTTTCAATGGTTATGATTCGGAAGGAAAAGAAAAATGGGACCTTCTCACCAGTATCGATGTCTTAGGAACAGAGGTGAGGGAAACAAATAAAAGATACTGGTTTATTTCTGTATTAGATGAATCTATCTTCCAATGATTTAATATCTAGTTTCGTCTATCAAAAACCGAGTGTTCTTATTGGCTGAAAAAGTGTTCATACCTCCATGAACAAAATTTTTAGTACGTCGCTTTTTTGTATGCTTGCGCACAAAATATGTCCATGAAAATGTATCAAATTAGTAAAAATCATTTACTGTCATTTAACTGTAACAAATAGAGATAGTATTTTGGTTTTTGGTTTTTGTTTTGTTTTCGAGGAGTTATGAAAGGAAAAATTAATCACATAAGTGTGATTAGGTTTTTCGTTTCATACCTCCATGAAAAAAAATATTCTCTTTGTCTCTTAATTGAATTAGCCACTAAGGCTGCTCGTGAAATGTATCAAAGACACATCAAACTTGAACGAAAAATAAATGATTTCTGTGTTTCTTTTATACTAAGAGAGACAAAATATGATAATTTTTTTTCGTAAAAAAACTCTTTATTTTGCTCGTGATTTTCATGATAACATGATGACGTCATCACGACTTTGGTCGCTATGTGTAGACGTTCGGTGGTGCGAGATAGGCATATGCAGAGTTTACTCCACCAAAAAAGTGATTTTGTCTTTCTAATTTTTTCACTGGTTATTCAATAATCCACCAGTAAGTATAAAATAAAGGCCGATTTGCCATATCGTTAAGTACAGTAGTTAATAACATCCGTAAGATAACATTTCACTGGTCGATTATTAGTTGAGTCGTTAAATATTTTTTTTGAAAAAGAGGTTAAGGCCTTAGCGCGTCGGACTTTTAATCATTGGGTCCCGGGTAAGATCCCCGGTCGCGGCAAATATACTTTCCGACATTTGTTAACCACCAATGGGTTGATATCAATAAACCTGAATGGGATAGCAGCTCGAGGTTCGAAAAGGATGTAATGGTAAAACTTTAATGAGAAATACCAGGAATCCATTTGTAGGTGCTCCAGCTTCCGCGATATGAAATTCTGTTAAAAAAAGCGTAATCCCTATTTTTCCAAAGCAAATGGTGCTCGGTTGATAGCATCGTCACACGGTGCCTCGGTTTAACGTCAAATCCGAAAGATGATTATTTCGTTAGTTAAAACTTGAACCCGTGATCATCAGGTTTGAACTCAAGTGCGCTACGAACCGAGAAAATCGGGCAGAATGTTTATTCTTCATCAGGATGGGATCCATATAAAACAATAAAAACATTTAAGATAACTGTTATAATATTTGGAAAAGTTATAATGGTTTGAACTATCACCACATGACAAATCTTTAGGTTGGTCCAAAGTGAAAGAAGTTGCAAACGACAATTTATAATTCATGATATTTTAGATTTTTTTTCAAACTTTTGGATAGAAAACATTGTGTGAAATGAAGATATTGCTTGGTTCAAGAAATTTTGTGTGGGAATGGTTTAATGGATTCTGGTTAGATAAAGTCAAATACAATAACCTCAAATAAGAATGAAATTACAGGTAAAAAAACTGACACCTGTGGTCCAATATTGCAGAAGGTTTTAAACCTTTAAATGAAATGATTCATCTAAGATGACATCAGCCTTTCCCAACTAAGACGGATATTTAGTTGTAAAAACTTTGATTCTAATTTTATTGATTGCAGTTTGCTCTGAGCCCAAAACAAATGGTGGACAGTTGGAACATAAGGACCACAGTATGGCTGCGTCATGCTTGTTTTGACAGAGCGTACACCCAACAACGATACTTAACTTTTGTACTTAGTGCGGTTTGGCATGGACTATATCCGGGCTACTATTTTACATTTTTACTGGGAGGAGTATTCTTTAGAACTAGCGGTTTGGTAAGTCGAGATTAATCTCAATCCATGTCTCAGAAGACAGATATTTAGAATAATCGAAATTGAAAATGACAGCAAAATTTAGTTGATAGATTTTTAAAACTCTTTGATTTTAATACCCCCGCCGCATCGATAATCATAAGATTGGGTGTATACGGGTTTGCGGACATCTGTCTTCCGTCTGTCTACGATTTGTAAACTCAACGCAATCACGTGAAAATTTGCTCCTATTCAAAGTCGGACGCAGATACGTGGCTCATATTTGGGATATAAGTTGGTAGGCATCAGATGGCTGTAAGGTCAAGGTCACCCATAAAGGTCACATTTCCGGAAGAACGCTGTTACGGGGTGTGGTCTTTCTCGAACACATTTTGTTATCATAACAAGCGATTTGTTCGTTTTTCACAATGTTTTATATGACAAACCTTTAAAGTCGTAAAAAAGGAGTGAATGAGAAAAGAGAAATACTGGTATAATTCTGGACAGTTTGAAAACTTTTGTGTAATGTGTACACTGAATGGGAAATCATCTCTTTAAATCACCATTGAAAAAATGCTACAGGTCTGCTATATGGAGTATACAAGATGCTGCTTTATTTCACACTTTCTACGTGTACCTCTAATGTGATAACTATTTGTTTATCTATCTCTTTAATGTAACATACATTATCTTTGTGTTAAACATTTTCTTGGCATTTCTTACTGTTAAAATTAGGCTGTTGTAAGCTGATGGTTTTATGTTGTATTTATTTGTTGAGGTTAGGGGTCAGACTAAAGTATCTTTAGTAAGAAGTTATTAGAATCGACCCCTATCTAAGGGAAAGCAGAAATTAAAAGACCATAATTATGTTATTTCTATTTTGGTAAATGAATAAGCATGTCGATATGAAAGCACAATATAACAATGGTTCCATCATGACGCTTCAACCACAGTAAAGATTTTTAGTGCTGACTAATCAAGGGCGTCAAAATAGATGAGTGCCAGTTAAATGGAATATCAGCAAAGTACTGTTTTTTCCCTTTCGATTTTTACAGGGAACATTAACCAGTTTTTTTTTATTTTTCCCCATTAATTAAAGTAAAACTAAGCCGATGTAACTTTTCACAGCAGAACATTTATTTGTTTTCATTACCTAATCTGAATTTTGTAGTCTTTGCTTATGGTTGTAAAAACCCATGTCTCAGGGCTATCAAACTTTTCCTCCGCAGCTCAAAGCAAATACAAGATGTTGTCCCATTATCATAACATAATACATGTGTATTCCCTATATATATTTTAGTTAAGGAAGAAGGTACGTCCATATTTTCTCGACCCACCATTACTGAAGAAAGGCTATGATGTTTTAACGTGGATATTGACACATGTGGCTATGTCGTATATGTTAGGTCCCTTCATTTTACTACATCTCAAACCAACACTAGCTTTTTATAAGTAAGTATGTTTATAATCAGTAACCTGTCCAAATGGCATAAAGAGTTCATTTCCTTTATCATACTTATTCACAAAAATTTAAAAAATCAATATCTTAGCACATTACCACATAAGAAAATTTTAGACTGGTCCTGTTGCGATTGTGTTTTGTCCGTCGTGGTGCGTTGTGCATTAACTTTTTACATTTTCGACTTCTTCTTAAGAACCCTTGGATAAATTTCAACCAAACTTGGCAGGAAGCATCCTTATGTGAAGGCGCTTAAGATTTGTACCGTCATGGGGTTATCTCCCCTTGGGGCTCCGTAAAAGGCCAAAAAGGGTACAAGTTTAAAAATCTTCTCGTCATGAACCAGCTGTCAGATTAGATTCACATTGGGTATTGGCAAGGACTATCAAGATGTACAAGAAATAAGAATCTGTTGAGAAATGGCCGTGCTAGGGGAGGACATAAGCTTCCATAGTGACAACTTTGAAAATCTTTTTCTACCAAACTAAAAGACCTACAGCTCTGATATTTGGTATGTGGCATCATCTAGTGAACCTCTATCAATATTGTATAAATTATAACACCAGGGTCAAAATAAGCCCGTTTCTGGACGTCACAAGTTTAACATAGGCTTATATAGTAAAAAGTTCAAGTCTTCTTCTCCCCAAATAGAGGGCCTAGAGCTTTTATATTTAGTATGTAGCATCATCTATTGAATTTCTATCAATATTGTATAAAAATCATGGCCAAAGAGACAGGATTAGCCAAGTTTTACAAAGGGCTTATATAGAAAAGTTTTTAAAATCTTCTTCTCCCAAACAGGAGGGCCTAGAACTTAGATATTTGGTATACAGCATCATCTGGTGGACCTCTATCAAGAGAGTACAAATTATTGCCTCAGGATTGAAATTAGCCCATTCCCAGATGTCTCAAATTTAACATAGGCTTATATAGTGATTTTTTTTAAAAATCAAAAACGGGAGTACCTAGAACTCATAAAAATCATGGCCAAAGAGACAGAATTAGCCAAGTTTTACAAAGGGCTTATATAGAAAAGTTTTTAAAATCTTCTTCTCCCAAACAGGAGTACCTAGAACTTTGATATTTGGTATACAGCATCATCTGGTATAGCTCTATCAAGATTGAACAATTTAATGCCTCAGGATAAAATTTAGCCTATTCTAGGATGTCACAAATTTAACATAGGCTTATAAAGTGAAAAATTTAAAAAAAAAATCTCTCAAACAAATAGGCCTAGAGCTTTGATATTTGGCATATAGCATCATCTGACGAATCTCTATCAATGTTGTATGAATTATGGCCCTAGGGTCATAATTTGCCCATTCCTGGGCGTAACGATTTTTACATAGGGCTTATATAGTGAAAATTTAAAACTCCTCTTTTTCCCAAACAGGAGGTACTAGAGTTTTCGTATTTGTATGTAGCATCACCTGGTGGACATCCATCAAGATTGTATAAATTATGGCCCGAGGGTCAGAATTAGACCGTTCCAGGATAGGCTTTTTGAATGAAAACTATTAAAAATCTTCTTCTCGCAAACTAAAAGGCATAGAGCTTTGATATTTAGTATGTAGCATAATCTGGTGGACTTATATTTGTTTTTGTTTTTTTTGCTCTTTGGACTCAGGTGACCGATACGGCCCTATGGGCCCCTTGTCTGGGTATAAAACATTGTGTAAAATGAAGAAATTGCTTGTTACAAACAATTCCTTGATTTTACACAATGTTTTCCTCATTTTTTTCTTGAGAGACGTCAAAAGGCGTCCTTGTGTTTGAATGGGTTAAAAAGTGACAAAATTACAGCTGCTTTATATAACCACTTACTACTCGACGAGAAAATGTTTGAATTGTAAAATTTCAAAGTAGCTGCAGACAATTATGACCCCACCAACGTCGTAAAGAGGTTGTGTCGTTCATTAGTTAGAGCGAGGGTCCCATAATCTGAGAGACGTTAAGGGATGGCGGCAATTGTATCCCTTTGATTTTAAAGAACCTCTGTAGAGGATTCTAATAAGCATGATAAGGGTGAATACATTTGATTAATGGACGATTTAAAGGTAGCTACAACAGTTTAAAAGCTGTTGTTTTGACGTTTAAGTCTCCAAACCTAAACAAGCCTTCATATAATTGTCGATCATTGCTGGAGTTAAAAGTTCACTTCCGATCTAAATTAATGATATGATTGGACTATCGATTTTTTTTTATTATTATTTCACTAGAGCACTAGGTTTTTTGAAAGCCTTCTGTTCAGCGTCCGTTGTGTGTTAGCAATTTCCTTAAATGATATTTCCCCCCGAAATCAATGGGCCATTGTTGAACAAATATGGCAGCCATATTTTTGGGTGGTCCCTCTAAAGCTGCTAACAGAATTAAAATCCGTTGTCACCTATGCTTCTTGAGTTACAAAATGCAGGTAAAGTGTGTTTGTCTGCGTTTCGACAATTCTAGATTATACATGTTTTACTTTATGTCACCGCTTTGTTTTCGTTTCAGTTCTTTATACTGGTGGTTTCACATAGCCATGGGGTTGATATCAGTCTTTCTTCCTTTCCTTCCGACACCGAAATCTCAACAAGAAACCACAAAACCAAAACAGTCATAGAGGAATCGAGGAGCATTAATACCAGCTCGTCAAAATACGTGAAAAGGATAAATCGATAATCTCTGGAAAACAGTGTAACAAGGATCTTGCTCGTAATTTTAAACCATTTAAATGTTAATGCTTTAACAAATGAAATAAACTATGTTTTTGGACCCACAGAAAGTGGTCTGTCGTTTTTAGCTCCACTTGCTGAAAGCCAATCGAGCTATTGTCATTGCGTTTCGTCCGACGTGCGTTCGTTCGTGCGTCCGCAAACTTTTACTTAAAAAAACTTCTCCTCAGAAAGTACTTAACAGAATTCAACCGAATGTTACACAAATGATCCTTTGGTGACCCTCTATCAGATTACTCCAGAGCATTATGATCGGATAAAAAAAAATTACTTCAACGGGATGTGCGAATATCCATATATGGTGAAACCTTCATTAATCTTCTCCTCTGAAACCAACGGCTGGATTTCAACCAAATTTTACATGAACGATCCTTTGGTGACCCTTTATTAGATTCCTTCAAAGAATTTTAATCGGATGAAACGCATGGCTTATATGGGCGGGGCTAATTTCCATATTTGGTGAAAACTTTGGAAATCCTATTCTGAGAAACCAGCGAATGGATTTAAACCAAATTTCACAACAATGAATCTCTGGTGACTCTTTCTCAGGTCCAATCAATTAATATTTTGATTGGTTAAATACATGGCTTTTACGTTCGTGGCTTTTGTCCATATATGGTATCCAGTGATTTTTGAAAAAAAAAATTGTTATTACCTTTTTCATCCGACTTTGACTTTTGTAAAACAATAAAGTTTGAAATGATAAGATTCCGTTGACGAGATTTATTTGCCCCACGTGCTGAATATGGTCTCGAACTCGCAATCTAATGTCGACTGCTATACCAACTAAACTGGGACCGTATCTATTCAAGATCGCAAGTAAGAAATAGCACTAGCAGATAAATACAACAATAAGACACTCAATGAACACCCTTATTGCCTATCTTCATCTTTTTTTCCTTTTGCTTTGTAAAATGACCTCCCTATTCTTTATTAAACCCTCAAAGCATTTTCTTCTTCTTACCGAAATAGTTGTATTATGCAATAACAAAGGAATGATTTAAACAGTCGTACATCTTTTGACATTATGAAGGAGAAGAACAATATAAGCTCTGCTTCCGTTCTCATCCTTTTTGCATGAAGTTAGTATTTCATTATAATTTTCAGTGTACAAATGTTTATTTATGCAAATAAAATATGTTTAAACTAAAACTAACATTTATTATGACAAGCCCATGTGATGTCCGCATAAAACCCCGGAATTCCGTCATTGAAAGATAAAATGAAATCCTGATTATTCTATGCTCTAGGAAGTTATTCGTGGACGCAGCAATTGGCGGACAGTGTCTGTCAATAAAAGAATCAAATGATAATTTTGTCTAGTTGTTCATTTAGTCCGGAAGTTAACATTGAACTCAGACACTGGCCGACATTTATATGAGGCATTTTTGTTCGCTTGGCTATAGCACAGCTTATTCTAGCTGCGGTTACGACCAACCCAACCAACTATTTTTCTTTTTTGTTATATGTTAACGACAATGAGATCTTCCAAATAACGCTATTTGAAATCTAAATGGAACTTCTATCGAAACTCGGTAGGCATGTTCAGAAATCCACCAGTTCTAGCTTTTAAGGCTCGTTTTTAACTCTTTCATATTCTTCAAAATTTTAGACCGGTTCAGTTTCAAAGGTTATGCAGACGAAAATTTAATTTGGATTTAATTTGAAAAAATAGGGTAAAAATAGCGTGCTTTTTCCAAGAAGTTTGTTCTTTTTCTGCAATATTTTCTCAATTACAAATTGACAAGGAAGTAAAAACCAGAGATTGAAGTGTAAAGGTACCTATTTTCTAGAAAAACATTTTGTGTGCAAAATTCACTAATCGCGGCCGTCAATCACGGAATAACCGACCAATCAAATAATTATTTCAGCCCGGACATGAGCTTATCAACTCCTACATTAGCCGCCCTTTTGTTTACCTTTATTGATGGTTTTGCGACTTAATCGTCGTAACTACAGCTAGTTACACCGTTTAGGTCACAAACCAACTATTTACTTTTTTGTTACATGCTTCTAGCCATAAATTGTGTAAAATAACGCCGTTAAAAATCGAAGCAAAACTTCCTGTTGGAGCTAATGGGCGGAGCTTAGGAAGTCGGTGAGCGGGACCATCGACTGGTCAATTGTGAAGAAGCCCGAGCAAAATACCTGCCTGTGCAGGAGAATGTGTAGATGATGCTATGGTCGATAGGTAGAGCGTTGGCTTCCCGATCAAAAGTCCCGAGTTCGATTCCCGGCAGCGGCTATAGACCTTGGTTCTGTCATTCGCCCACACAATCTGCGAGAATACTGGCAAATTGTCCAGGAAACAGAATCGAGAGGAATTAATCTGGGTTGTAAGAACTTGTTTCCCAATCGATGTAGAATAAATAGGTTTTACCTTTGTTTGATGTGCTTCTCCGGGCCCACGTATGGGTAAATACATAACTCATTACGATTGATAATCACCTTGCAACCGAAACACTATTTTAAGCATGTCGTCCGATAGCGAAAGCTTTTAACTAC
Source organism: Fragum fragum (assembly GCA_946902895.1). Lineage (NCBI taxonomy): Eukaryota > Metazoa > Mollusca > Bivalvia > Cardiida > Cardiidae > Fragum > Fragum fragum. Next base: position 22,156,164 of record OX336382.1, on the reverse strand, counting down.
AACTTTACTCGAGCTCTTTTTTAATTTCCAACCGCGGGATAGAACTAAATACTGTTGAATATGACGTTAAAACCCTGCAATAAAACAAGGAGATCGCAGTCGGAAATGCAAGCATCCATTCAAGAAAAGAAATTCTATGACGCAAATATTATCTTGTTTTCACACTTTTTCGTATATAGTACATTATCCTTTGACTATTTTAAAGTGTAAAACTCAGCTTTCAACGATATTTCAGTAATAACACGGCAACATAGATTGGAATATCAAAAATCTTAAAGATCTAGGCCTTTTGGTGAGGGAGAAGAATATTTCCATCTCTCTGTAAAATTAGAAGAACCTAGCAGATAGGGTGTATGCTGCTCTCAGTTATAATTTGAACCACTTCTTTAGAGGTTCATTTTATGAAAGCCTAAGTCTACTTGTTTAGGAGAAGAGGGTTTTTGAAATTTAACTTCTTTAACCCATTCCCACTCAGTGACGCTTTATATGCCCCTAGGAAAAAAGGGTTGGAAAATATTGTGGAAAATGAAGAATATGCTTGTTACAAGCAATTTCTTCATTTTCCACATTGTCTTCTACCCAGAATGTTGAAAAAATCCAAGATTTCATAAGTTTAAGATTGTCGTCTGCAACTTCTTTCAATTTGGATCAGTCTACAATTTTGCCGTCTGGTAATGGGTTAACCATCTCCCGTTATTTGACATTTTAGACTGTCCCAAATTGAAACAGGTTGCAGACGACAATGAAAATTGGCTGCACTTAGAAATTAAACCATCCTATGAGGTAGAAGAAACAGATGGGTAAAAAGAAATTACTTGTCACAAACAATTTCTTCTTTTTCCACAATATTTTTCAAGTTTTCAAGCAATGTAATATCTCGGATTTGTATGGGAAAGGATTAAATCTCTTTGTTCTATCCCGGAACCCACAACAATGGGGTTATACTGAACCTTGAACAATATTTTGAAATTTTTTGGTATAGTACAATAAGCCATGGCTGCATTCGAATTTTACAAGTTCTTGTCCTTTTTTATTTAGATTGGAGAAGATTTTCAAACATTTCTTATTTTATCTCGACGTTAAGTTCCTGCACCAACAACATAGGGCTTACATTGATAAATAGCTTGACAGTTTTACAAGAGGACCACAAGGCAATGTTAGCTCTTGGTTTGGGAAAAGAAAATTTTCAAACATTTCCTTCTTTATCTCTATGTAAAATACCTGAACCAACAATATAGGGCTAACATTTATCCAAGATAATTAACTGGACATCTTTTAAAATAGTACAACAAGGCAATGTTTTAAAGCTCTTTGTTTGGGAACAGAAGATTTTCAAACATTTCCTTCTTTATCTCAATGTAAAATAACGGAACCTACAACTCAGGGCTTATGTTGCTTTAAGGATAAGTATTTTGATGGAGTACCTGAAGTCATGCTGCATGCATAAACTTATTGCCTTGTGATTTTGATAGGCACATTATTGGTAAATTTAGTCCGAATTGGCTCTGTGGTTTAGGGGGAGATCCTTAAAGAAATATTCGGCGATCACTTCGTCTGATAAGTCCAGCCCCCTCCTTGTAATGCAAACCAAACATTTAGGTACAAATTTCAAAAAATGTCACCTAAGGAACATTCCTACCAGAGTATGGAACGGTTTACAATAAAAATTGACACTGACCTTTGACCTGCGTGACCCCAAAACGATAGTGCATAAATTTCAGTCATGTACAACATATGTACGATTCATCATTCCAGGTCACATGCCTTATGAGATAGAGCCTGGAGTTGGAGCACGGAAACGAAAGTCTATGGACAGAAAGACTGACAGACATGGTAAAACCAATATACCCCTCACTGCTTCGTATGTGGTGCATTTAATCATTCAATGATTTCTCCATCCATCTCAAGTTTGACCAAGTGGTTTAGGAAGAGAGGATGATTGAAGAAAATGCGACCATGACCGACACAGGTGATCCTAAAAGCTCCCTTTGGTCATGCTGTGGTCAAGTGAGCTAACAAACCCAATCTAAGCCTTTTTCAACTCGGACATCAAATTCAGTTGAATTTCAGGCGGTAGATTATTATTATTATTTTGAGGTTGTCGCTATATACCACGTATGAAAATAAGTCAACTGTTAGAGCTGCGTTTTTGACGAGATTAAGGTTCGTTGGAGTTATCTCAACAAGAGGATCATGATGGTCCTAAATCGCTCACCTGAGGCATCTGCAAATTACAGTACTTTGTGTATAAAAAGGTCACAGCTTGAGCAAAATAAATAAAACAAATATAAGATTTTGGGTATGGTACAAAATTATCGAGTAGTGCTATGCAATAAATATGAATGCCTTTGGCTTTATAGTTTTGTCAATTACCAAACTATCCCACTTTTTGAAGCCCTCAAGGAAAATAGGTTTAAATATACACGGAGAACTTACTAGTTAAAAGCAATTTCTCCATTTATCACAATGTTTTCTACGCTGAAAATTCCTTGTTGTTAGATTTCAATCAAACTTTAATTACCGTCTGTAACTTCTTTTTATGTTTAACAGTGTTAAGAGGAGAGGAATTTGATATTGCTCCAATTTCAGTAGAAGACTTTTGAAGTTGCTCTTATTGGGTGTAATCCCAAATTTTGGACATCTCAGGCAGGGTCATGTTTTATCCTATGATTTTAGCTTCTGTGGTAGGCAACCATCTGCTTATGCAATATACCAAACATGAATGCCTCAGACATCGTAGATTGGGAGAAGACAGTTGAACATGGATTTTATGTTTTTCTCTATTTCAGACCCCTAGTGCAGGGCCGTCTCTGTCCCAAGGAGAACAACTCTAGGTGATATGGTACAAAACCATCTAGTAATGCTACATACCAAATATGAATGTTCTAGACCTTATAGTTTACAAGGAGAAGTCTTGAGAACTTTCTCCAATTAAGCATTTTTCCAAACTTCGGGCCTCAGGGGCGGGGCTATTTTTTACCCCAGATCAATTTTTTGAAAACTTAGTAGAGAACCTTGTAAAAGACCTTTTCACGCTCTCACTGCGCATGCGTCAAACCAAATCCCATTAAATGCGATATCTACCCGAGACTATGTCACGTGATCGACTGCGGGGAGTCGATAATTTATCATTATATAATCCTATATAAATTGGCTATTTGAACAAGAAAATATAAAGATTAAAAATCAAAATTTTGGTGAAAAAAGAATTTCAATCCGTGAGCAGACATATGAAGGCCAATTGTAGCGGTTACATTTGATGATACTTTCTTGATTTTGCAATCAAATTGAGTTTAAACGGGCCTGGTATCTAGGCCATATGAACTTTTACTTACCTCGAATTTGGAAATAATCATCTTTTCATACAATAATATTTCCAATGCATAAGATTTTTTAAAGATATTTTAACACCCACCACCCCTCACATACACACAAATTGCGATAAGTTATTGTTGCCGGATATCAATGGGTTTGTAATATTTACAGCTATCGACACTACACAAAAGAAATGAGCCTTCCAATTTTTTCCGGAACACTGGTTGGTTAAATTTGCGAATATGCATCAATCATGGGCAAGTCAATCGTAGCAAATCCCGCCCCGCTTCGCATGGCAGGCCTGACCATACGAACAAGTGACAATAATCCTGATCGACATGATTGGCATGATTAATTTGTTTAATTTTTAGTGCATTTAAATACAAATGTACTATTTACCACATTTTGGAAGATAGTCAGCCCGATTAGCTCAGTTGGCAGAGCACTTGACTTCAACCCTCAAGATCACGGGTTCGAGCCCTGGGCTGACCATATCAACTAACAAAACAAATTGTCTTTCGGATGAGACGTTAAACCGAGGCTCTGTGTGACGATGCTAGCCATCGAGCACGTTAAAGAACCGGCGGAGCTCTCAGCAGTTTCGTCCTGTATCCTTGCACTATCCCCCGTAACAACTAACCGTCTTCTGGGGGCGTCGCTCATATGGGCATGTGCTACGGTAGCAACGACAAATAAACGGAAAGATACAGATAAATGTCGCTTTAGATATGCAATAAAAGTGGCCTATGTTGATACAAATCTCCAAAAATCTTCACCAAAAAGCATATATTTCTTTAAAAAAAAAAAACGTCTCCTTGTTACAAAGAATAGGCGTTTAAACTTAAATATAATGAAAATAAAGAACACAGCAAGCATTTTATTTTTCTTTAAATATTTGTTTTTTGTCTGTTCGTCCACTACTGTAGATTTCTCTCTCCCTCTCTTTCTTCCTCTCCCTCTCTCTTCTTGCTCTTTCTCTCTCTATTCTTTTCTTTTATTAATATCAAACACGTCCCAAGAACAGCATGTCATTTTTTTAAATATTCACATCATTGTAGCAATAGCAATGTCGAAGAAAAGGAGAAAGCATTTTCTTGATAAAAATAATCATCTTTTCGTAAAAAAAGGTCATACAATGAATTAAAGAATATATTGTAATGCGAAAACAGGGAGGATTATTTCGACGATGAATGAATGACCTAGACCGTATTGAAGATTACGATATTATATAGCAAAGAATACTTCGGTAAATCACGATAAATGTGGGGATAAATTATTGTATAACAGGCAACATGTCACAATGAATCCGATAAAATTAGTAAAATTTATGACTTGACGAGACAAACTTGATCTTTTTATGTTTCAACCGATATGCCGCTAAATACTTATTTATTGTCGGTGGATCAAAATGCGATCAGGCGTCGTTTCAATCGGCACGGTAATATCATAACATGGTGTTTGTCTTTTCAGCATTTTTTTCCAATTTCAAATGAAGTGAATATGCTTATTTTCATTGAATGGATTTAAAATGTTTTTTTCGCTGGATGATATATTGCGAGGTAGACTTTCATTTTAAAATATCTAGCTTTAATATTTGAATATCTAGCTTTACTAGCAGATCAAGGGGCCATTGTGCATATTAAAAGCAGAATATCATCAATGGGCTATCTAAAGGTTGTAAATACAATTTCAGATAAAACGTGGTTTCAAAATTTTGGTCGCCAACCCGAGGATATAATGATTTAACCATATTGCGCTTTAATTTCACCTTTTCTCCAACAGACTATCATAATTTAATATTTCCGGAGGCAAAAAACATGAGTTTTGGTGATGCTGATGTTTGTCGAGAGACAAAATGGGTTAATGACCTTACCATGGTGCATTCCTCTTTGTTAATTTACAGGCGTTTGTTTCAACATATACTGTATATCGGGTTATGATACATTTTATCGCATATGGTGAACATAGATCATGAAACAAAACTCCCGTCATCTAAGGCCGATAATATAGAGTACTTTTAATGCTTCTGAAGAAACATTTCTTGCACAACGGAGAAAGAAATGTTACAAACAGATGGTACATTTCCAACAATATTACCTACATTATTTAGCATTTGCTTTCATTGTAAAACATCGAAAAATGAAGTTAAAATGACTAGACTCACTTATACGGCTTTCGAAAAACAAAACCGGAAGTAAATCCTCCCCACAGTGGAAATTTGTTGTTGTTTTTCTTTGAAAGAGTCTAGCGGATACAGACTTTTTAGTCATCTGGCGCTTTGCGTGAAAAGGTCTATTAAGCTGCACATGGCCTTGTAGTAACAAAAAAAAAAAAAAAAGAAAAAAAATTCGAAGATTTACTAAAATTTCCAATTTTCAAATGCCGCGTCAACCAGTTGTTTTTTTGTTTTTTTTTTTTTTTTTTTTTTTGCGGAACGAAATTCTTTTAACAACTATTATAGAGCTTCATCCAAGGAACTTCCCTGCAAAGTTTCAGCTTGGTTGGGCAACTGGTCAAGGAGAATTTTTAAAGATTTACTAAAATTTCCCATTTTCAAATGCCGCCGGCGACCAGAGTTTTTCGCGGAATGGGTTCTTATAACAACTATTGTAGAACTTTACCAAAGTTTCAGCTTGATTGGCCTATTGGTTAAGGGGAGTATTTTTTAAAGAAATTGCGGACGGACGGACAACGACCGATCACAAAAGCTCACCCCGCACTTTGTGCTCACGTGAGCTAAAAATGGTAATCGAATGATCAATTCTGTGAAAATTCGAATGAAACTAATCCGGTAGTCTCGATAGGATTTTTCACAGAACCTGAAAGCGCTAAAACATTATGCCATGGAAATGGCAAAAAGTGGCTTACGGTTATTGGAGCTTTATATGTCACGATTTCGTCAGGCTTCTCTTTTCAAAACAAGAGGACCATGATGGTCCTATATCGCTCACCAGAGTATGCCGAATGCTTCCCGATATATGCAAAAGCATAACAGTTTTTGAGAACATTATTTCAAAGTCGGTGTTAATCCAAGAAATAGCCGCCGTCATAGCGCAGTTGGTAGCGCGTCGGACTGTCAATCTACAGATCCCGGGTTCGATCCCCGACGGCGGCACTCATCTTTCCGACTATTTGTCTCTCACCAATGGGTCGATAATCGTAGACCTATGTGGGATAGCAGCTGGAGGCTAGGAAAGGATGTAATGGTAGTACCGGTGTGAGAATTACCAGGATTCCATTGTTAGATGCTCCAGCCGCCGCGATATAACTGAAAGATTGTTGAAAGCGGCGTAAAACCCCATTCAATCAATCAATCAATAATCCAAGAAATCAAAATATAGGGCTTATTTTCAGAGTTGAGTAATTCTTAAAAATAATTTAGCTAAGGGGAAATAAGCAATGATCAATCGTCACGTGGGTAGGCATTATGGTTTGGGAGAATTTTTTTAAACATCTCTTACTTTATTCCCATGTAGTTCTGAAATCGCACAAAAATTAATTTTCGGATTCGAGTTCTTTGAAATATTTTGGTAAAGGGCGAGTAAGCAATAATTAAGGCTATATGCCTTACGGTTTTTCAAAGAATTCTTTGTTAAATCAGGGATTGCAAAAAACAAGAGGACCATGATGGTCCTATATCCCTCCCCCGAGTATGATGGCTCAAGGCTTTATGACATATACAAAATATCAAAGCACTACACCTAATTATTTTGGAAGATTTTTTGAAAGATTTTCTAGCTTTGTCCTAGGCATATTGAAGATCCTACCATTAGAGCTAATTTCCAGAGTACGGTAATTCTTTGAAGTATTTTGGTAGAGGGTCATTAGGCATTGGTACATATTAAATATCAAAACTATAAGCCCAATGGTTCAGATTTTCAAATATATCCTCTATTCCTTTCTAAAACTTTATATTGCACAAAAAATGGCTTATTTTCAGGATACGAAAATTCTATGAAGTATTTTTGTAAAGGGTCAATAGGTATGGATACAAACAAAATATAAAGGCTCTGGCCCTTATGGTTAAGGAGATCAAAGGTTTTATCTTTATTCGTATGTATAATCGGGGCTCACCAGAAACTGTTTTGTTTTTTGCGGTATTTTTTTCAAGTATTTTGGTAAAGGATCAAAAGATGATGATTTAAACCGTATATCAAATCTCTTAGGCCTTATGGTTTGGAAAAGATTTTCAATGATATCCATTATTTCAATGGTTTAGATTTTTTGTAATTATGAACGGACGGACGTAGGGATGCTGGACGATCACAATAGCTCACCCAGAGCACTTCGTGCTCAGGTGAGCTAATTTTCAATAGATGATGATTTATACCGAATATCAAATTGATTGATTGAATGAATGGGGTTTGCGCTACTTTTTACAGTATTTCAGTCATATCGCGGCGGCTGGAGCACCTAACAATGGATTACTGGCATTTCTCACACCAGTTCTATCACATCCTTTCCTTGCCTCCAGCTGCTAACCCATATAGGTTAACGATTGTCCATCCATTGGTGAGAGACAAATGTCGGAAAGAACATGTGCCGCCGCCGGGGATCGCGCGCTACCGACTGCGCTATAACGGCGGCCCAGATATCAAAGCTCTAGGCGTAATGGTTATTGAGAAGATTTTCAAAGATATCCTTCATTTCTATGTAAAATCAGGGATCGTACAATAAAGGGGTATTTTTCAGAGTACGGCAATTATTTGAAGCTCTAGGCCTCAAGATTATTGTTGTGAAGCTAGGTTGAAATTCAATGGTTTGTTTAGATTTATTGTAATTATGAACGGACAGACGCAAGGACACTGGACGATCATAGTAGCACACCTAGAGCGCTTCGTGCTCAGGTGAGCTAAAAGAGCCATTTTTCAGAGTACATCCATTTCATAGAATTTCGGTAGGTCAATAGGGTTTGGTCCACTGATAAAAAAAACCTCGCCTATTATTTGAAGCTCTGCCTCAAGATTATTGTTGTGAAGCTAGGTTGAAATTCAATGGTTTGTTTAGATTTATTGAAATTATGGACGGACGGACGAACGTAAGGGCGCTGGACGATCATAATAGCACACCTAGAGCACTTCGTGCTCAGTTGAGCTAAAAGAGAGCTAATTTTCAGAGTACAGCCATTTCATAGAACTTCGGTAGGTCAATAGGCTTTTGTCCACTGGTCACAAAAACTCGCCTATAGCATGTGCTCAAGTTAGCCGAAAAGCTATTCAACAAGGTACTAGTCAAGATGACAATCTCAAGACTTGTCCAAATTAAAAGGTTTTAGACACTTATTTCAATTTGGCAAAACATTTTGAAGGTCTTTAACTCTTTCGGTTGAAAATACTGTTCCAATTAAAGTATTGCCAACTACAAGCAATTTCTCTATTCCACAATATTTTTCCCAAGCTACTGTAGAAAAAGAGGTATTGCAAGGGAATGGGTTTAAAATTTTCGACTCGCAGGGTGAGTAAATCGTTCGAATGGCAAATCTACTCTTTATGGCGAGAAATTATGCAGTTAATACGAAATCCATCCGTTATTTATGGAGCTTTCCATGAACAAGCTCAATTTCAAGATTTGACCTTTACCAGTGATCTGGAGCTATCTGAATCTCTGAAATGTTACTACTCATGACAGAACAAATGTGCCAGGTTCTATTGATATCTATCCATTATTGAAGGCACTATGCTCTCAGCAAGCTCAATTTTATGTTCGACCTTGAACTCTGACCTTGACCTATCCAAAAACCAGGAAATGCAATGGCGCAATATATAATGAATTCACGTGAAGATTCATCCAACTCGGCCAAAGGGTTGTGGAGAAATTGAGGCGAACGGACCAACAAATGAAATGGACAAACAGATGATTTAATGCATGCTCGCCATTAGGGCAGCACAGTAAGATGGTATCAACACCCATTCAACCAGTTCTTAACCCTTTCCTGTACAAACTTTGGAATTTACGTTGCCCCGATTTTATCCTGGAGAAAATATTGTGGGGGAAAAAAGAAATTACTTGTAATTTCTCCTTTTCCCAACAGTATTTCCTTCCACATAGTATGATTTTAATCTAAAATGCATCGAATTTTCATTGTCGGTTTTAACCTCTCAATTTGGACCAGTCTAAAATTTCGAAAATGGGAAAGGCTTTATCAATTGTGAAGTTCAGCTTCATTACAAATACTTTGATTGGGGTTTAGGGCTTAACGCTGCTTTTAACAGTATTTCAGTCATATCGCGGAGGCTATCAATGGATTCCTGGTATCTCTCACACCAGTACTACCACTACATCCTTTCCTAGCCTCCAGCTGCTACCCCACTTAGGTTTACGATTATCCACCCATTTGTGAGAGACAAATGTCGGAATGAATATGTGCCGTTGCCGGAGATCGAACTACAAATACTTTGAGGGGAAACAAACAGAAACATTTTTTTTTCATCTAATTTATTTTTTAAGCTTTAAATTAAAGACTTGCTTAAGCCATTTTATAAGTTTTTCCTCCGCACTTCTTTGCGATGAATTTGAAACCTATGAATACTAATTGTCCAAGTGATTTCCAATTTAGGGTAATAAACAGTCAACAAAAAGATAAGCCACCAGCTTGCCTTGCTGGGTGATATTTGGTATTTAAAACAAAATAGTGGAACACCATGGGTATATAGTTCTTTCAAGTTCCACAGCCTAAAATGGTCTAACTTGCCACATAATCATTTCTTCTTTCCTCCAGTGGCCTTCTGGGCGGCCTTGGTCACTTTACCAGTAGCCTCAGTCTTCTCTACGGTCTTGATTACACCGACAGCAACGGTTTGTCTCATGTCTCTTACAGCAAAACGTCCTAGAGGAGCGTAGGAGCTGAAGGGTTCAACGCACATAGGCTTAGAGGGGACAAGGTCCACCATAGCGGCATCTCCAGATTTGATGCATTTTGGCAAATCTTCCAATTTCTTACCAGATCTTCTGTCAATTTTTTCTTTAATCTCTTGGAATTTACAGGCAATATGAGCTGTGTGGCAATCCAATACTGGCGCATATCCATTCTTGATCTCTCCTGGGTGGTTCAATACAATGACCTGAAAATAAAATGTTCATAATTTAATTAATTTCAAGCAGTCTAGCAGGATCATCAGGGAACTTAATGTAGCAGAGGTCAATCAGATAAGATTTTATTATTGCAAACCTTGATAGGGTAGGACAATTCAGGGATCATGGCTATCAATCAATCCATCCATTCAGACCAGAAGAACTTTGAACCATGACAATGGCCAACATTTAAGAAGTATTTTGTCAAGATGGGGAATTTAAACATAACATCTGATTCAAGCTGTAGTTACAAAATTCATGTCTGCAACCAAAAAATTTACTTTTATGTTGCACGAGACCGGACATGAATATTGCACAAAAAATGCTGGTAAAGGCTCACGTGTGTGGCCATCAATTTAATTTCCAGGGTGTGGAATTCCCATGCCCAAATTGTCCGACACGGGCTTTTCTACCTGCCAGCAAGTACATTTTTCGAGGCTACTTGTCCATGGACAAGCAAATATCAGGGCAAATTTTGGAATGGTACTAAATAGAAGATTTATGAGCGTAATGTTTGTATCTAAGGCTAGAAAATATTGTTTTTAATGAAGACAAGATGTGTTTGTGAAACACTATGCCCCCAAAACAGGAATTCTTTAGAAACGGATAAAGGGTTAAAATTTTGACCTTGACCTTGATGAAATGACCTGGCTTCCATATTTCAACATCCATGTCAATTTCTGATGCAGAAATCTACCAACTAAAGTTTTAACCCTTATCAGTCTACAGAGCTAATCAGATGATTTCTTTTTCAAATTTTAATGTTTGGAGCTATTTTTCTTTGCTTAGTTCGTATTTATAACAACCAATTCTTTATAGACGGGAGATTTGGGGTTTTTTTCCTTTGTTTTAGGGAAAAGGGTTAAAATTTTGACCTTCACCTTAATGAAATGACCTGGCTTCCCAAGTTGCGCCTTGTTGAGACCTATCTACATACCAAATATTAGCATTGCAACTTAATCAGGGTTGAAGTTACAGGAAAATGTTTAGTTGGCAGGTCAAGTTTTGCAGACAGATGGACAGACAGACGGTCAACAGACAGATGGACACCGATAAAACAATATCCCCCCCATCTTATCGATGCAGGCATAAAAATGCAGAGTTCTTGAATTTTCTGCTTTAAAAATGTTTTCTCAAAATTTATCCGTTCTTCATCTTTTCACAGGCAAGTCCATTTAGATCCTGGACAAGTAGAAAATCACATTTTACTTGTCCATGGACAAGTAGAAAAAATCCATATTTCAACATCCATGTCAATTTCTGATGCAGAAATCTACCAACTAAAGTTTTAATTCTTATCAATCTACAGAGCTAATCAGATGATTTCTTTTTCAAATTTTAATGTTTGGAGCTATTTTTCTTTGCTTAGTTCTTATTTATAACAACCAATTCTTTATAGACGGGAGATTTGGGGGTTTTTTCCTTTGTTTTAGGGAAAAGGGTTAAAATTTTGACCTTCACCTTAATGAAATGACCTTCCCCGGTTGCGCCTTGTTGAGACCTATCTACATACCAAATATTAGCATTGCAACTTAATCAGGGTTGAAGTTACAGGAAAATGTTTAGTTGGCAGGTCAAGTTTTGCAGACAGATGGACAGACAGACGGTCAACAGACAGATGGACACCGATAAAACAATATCCCCCCCATCTTATCGATGCAGGCATAAAAATGCAGAGTTCTTGAATTTTCTGCTTTAAAAATGTTTTCTCAAAATTTATCCGTTCTTCATCTTTTCACAGGCAAGTCCATTTAGATCCTGGACAAGTAGAAAATCACATTTTACTTGTCCATGGACAAGTAGAAAAAATCCATATTTCAACATCCATGTCAATTTCTGATGCAGAAATCTACCAACTGAAGTTTTAACCCTTATCAGTCTACAGGGCTAATCAGAGGATTTCTTTTTCAAATTTTAATGTTTGGAGCTATTTTTCTTTGCTTAGTTCTTATTTATAACAACCAATTCTTTATAGACGGGAGATTTTGGGTTTTTTATCCTTTGTTTTAGGGAAAAGGGTTAAAATTTTGACCTTCACCTTAATGAAATGACCTTCCCCGGTTGCGCCATGTTTAGACCTATCTACATACCAAATATTAGCATTGTAACTTAATCAGGGTCGAAGTTATAGGAAAATGTTTAGTTGGCAGGTTATGGTTTGCAGACAGACGGATACGGTAAAACGATAATGCTCCCGCAAAGGACTTGACCATGACTGGAGTCTTGGGGAGGGGGGGGATTTGACCTTGATATATGACCTTGACCTGATCATGCCAAATATGAGCATTGTATTTTGAATAGGCTGGTAATGATTGGCAATGTTAAGTTTTATGGTTAAGTTTTGCAGACAGACCGACAGACTAAATGACAGACTAGGCCGACTGTCACCATCAGGAACAACATGGGTTTGGACCCTATCTGCACCATTGCATATCTGCAACCATCAGCAACTCATTTCATAGCTCCAGCCTTGTACTTGGAATACCAATACATCTTTGCCAGTTGATGAAACTAGATACAAATGACAAGCCTTACCTGGGCATGGAACTGCTTGGCAGGTTTGGGTGGGTCGTTCTTGGAGTCTCCAGCCACATTTCCTCTCTTGATGTCCTTGACAGAGATGTTCTTAACGTTAAAGCCAACATTGTCTCCGGGAAGAGCCTCAGGGAGGGACTCATGGTGCATTTCCACAGATTTGACTTCAGTGGTGATGATGGCAGGGGCAAAGGTTACAACCATACCGGGTTTGAGAACACCAGTTTCTACTCTACCCACTGGCACAGTTCCAATACCTACAATTCACAATATTTTGTTAAGTACCAGACAAAGTTTTAAAACTGGTTTAAACAACATTTGTATGAGGAAAAGTCTCTGTCCTATGGATTCAAAAATATTGTCTCAAGCAATATCTTTGTTTTCCAGTTTTTTCCTCAGCCTTTTTTCTCGAGGGGTGATAAAAAGCATCGTCGAGTGGGAATAGGTTTAATTTCCTTCTAGTTATATCCAGGCGATCAGAACAAGAGGGTCAGTAGCCCATGCAAGTCATGATTAGAAGTAAATCAGTCATAACTGTAGAAGTAAAAACAGCCACAATGACCAAATTTGCCCAAAAGCGACTCATCATCAAGCCTTGTCCAAGACATCTAGAAAAGTCATTCTTATTGTTTCTAGGTACTTAGGCAGGAAAGGAAGCATATCCTTTACAAATAATTCCTTCAAAAAAATACCTGGAACTAATTGTTTACCCTAAATGACCTCAATTAGAAATTGACCTTTAGAGAAAATTATGTGTCTATAACTTGTATAGACACATGTTTTTGGAATTAGCCACCGAAATATAGTCATTCAAGCCAAAATATAGCCTCTGGAGTACAAAGAAAGGTATATCCTTTTCCTAATTAACAGTTTTCCCCCTATAATTAGAAGTTGGAAAAGACATTATGAAGACTATCATTCTGACCAAACATGTGTCCTTAAAGTACAACAAGGCATTTCTAGTATTTGACCTGGTGACCTAGTTTTTACCCTAAATAGAATTGAATGTGAACATGGCCTAGATTCTGACAAAATATAGTCATCAAGTTCAAACAAGGCATTTCTATATTTTGACCATGACCTAGTTTCTGACGGGAAGTGACACAAGTTCGAACTTTGCCTAGATTTCTTAGAGAAAATCATTCTGACCAAATATCAACTCATTGGACAAAAGCAAATTATTTAAGATTTGACCACTTGAAATTCTGTATATCAGGGTTTTCACTAGTACCATAAACTCCAGAGTCATTGACCCTTGAACCAAAATTCTCAAGAGTAAAAATTGAAATCCCAATAGTCAAAATGAGATAGCCCCCCTCCACATAGTGATTTAATAAATAGTTTAAAGAACAATAAAATGCCCCTCAATATATAATTAAATATTATGGTTATTTTTTTGCCAATGGTGCCTCAGAATAAACTCACAGATTGCAACACTTCTCAAATCTGACAGTATTCTATTTTCAACACAAGTATTCTATTTCCAATACAAGATAAATATTAGGGAAATTTTAGTATTCATCCACATATAATATGTATTAGAAAATCACAAGAGCACTAAGATCAAATTATTCTTATTTTTCATAAAAAGATGTGCCGATTTAATCCACGAAAAATCATGACAATTCTTGAGCATCATTTTCTTTGATTTCATTTAACTTCTTGGTCAACTTCAAAGTTTTTGATAAAAGTATTTGAAAATAAGGAAAATCTCAGTGGGATTAGAACTCTGAACAAAAGTGCCAGTCACAATATACGCCGCCATTTTGCTGCTGTTTCACGAAATAATTGTAGACACTACTTATACTATAGACAGAACCAAATTCGAAACATTTGCAGACTTCCAAGTTTCATTTAAATCAAGACAAAAAGTTAGGTGTTGCGTTCACAAGGCTGCAATTTCAATAAGCCCCAGAGACTTAAGTTTTAAGGCCATAATTCTTGGAAATTTATGAACCCTGAAATCCTTGATCCATGTACATATACAAATTATGGTGATGACATAAATCAAGACAAAAAGTTTGGGGGAGTTGTGTTCACAAGGCTTAAATTTCAATAAGTCCAAGAGATCTAAGTTTTAAGGGGGCATAATTCAGGGAAAAATTAATGAACCATAAAATCCTTCCTTCATGCACATCTACCAATTGAGGTGATGCCTGTGTCAAAGTTTCAAAAAGATCCAACCAGAAACTTGTGAGATGCAATCACAAGGCTGCAATAAGCCCCAGAGACTAAGTTTTAAGGGGGCATAACTGAGGCAAAAATCAATGAACCATATATACTTACTTCAACCACATCTACCAATTTAGGTAATAACATCCACCAAGTTTTATTTAGATCCAGCCAGAAACTTAGGAGGAGTTGCATTCACAAGGCTTCTTTTTCAATAAGCCCCAGAGACTAAGTTTCAAGGGGGCATAACTGAGGCAAAAATCAATGAACCGTAAAATCCTTACTTCATGCACATCTACCAATTAAGGTAATAACATCCACCAAGTTTCATTTAGATCCAACCAGAACCTTGAGAGTTGCATTCACAAGGCTGCAATTTCAATAAGCCCCAGATACCAAGTTTAAAGGGGGCATAACTGAGGCAAATATATATGAACCATAATATCCTTCCTTCATGCACATCTACCAATTAAGGTGACAACATTGACCAAGTTTCTAAAAGATCCCACCAGAAACTTAGGAGTTGCGCTCACAAGAAAAAGTGGGAGTACGTACCCACTGACAGATGGATGGACGGACAGAGAAGATGGCGCCAATATACGACCGCCTCCAGCAGCGTATAAAAAGGGTATCAACATTAATTTCACAGGTGTCAAGTAGCTGTAAATTACGAAAGCTGATGCATGTCCATCACCAGAGAGTGTTAATTACCAATCAAGGTTGGTGTTATCTATGACAGGGAAATAGACTAACAATTTGAACTTTGGGGCCCAGACTGCAAAATTGCAATATTTAACAATAGAAGTATGGGCATTTTCTCCAAAATTTCAGGGTTCCAGCCCAAAATTTAGGGGCCATGGGCGACTGGGCCCCTGTTAGTCTTTTTCCCTGTATGACGAGAGCGTATATTTTCCTAATTAACCATCTTCCAATAATTTGGCACACTTATGATGATGTTCGACGCATGGCTTCTAATTTTCGAGTAAATATGACGCACATCGACAAATTTTCGCGTCACAATAGCTTCTGTTTTAATTCCTTAATGTCAAATGTAAACTCTGTATATGTTGATGTAATGTATACTTTTACACCAAACTTTGGGAAAGTCATTGCCATTTTTCAATGCTCTTGCCATTGATATGATGTGACATTGATTGCATTCATCTGTAATTGTTAAAAATGATGTGCCTTAAAAAAGGTTTTTATACCAAAACTAGTCCGAAATTAAAATTTAAAAAACTCAGATTCATCTCTATTTTTTATTGTTTTAATGACACAGCAACTGAGAATTTTAAGGGTAGATATCCAGACCACAGCCAAATCAGAGAATGAAAATTAAAAAAAAATTAACTAGTCCTGCACAGTAAGAAAAAAAAGTATAACCTTTACCTCTACATCATTCAAGTTTTATCAAATACCAGTTTTTCTACAAATACGGAAGAAAAAATTGTGCTGGAAGGTTTCTCAATCCAGCACTCTCACTTTCAGGATTTAAAAAGGACTTTGGCAATTCTTTCACAACTGGAAATATTACACAACTTACCTCCAATTTTGTAGACATCCTGGAGGGGTAATCGGAGAGCCATTTCAGTTGGTCTCTTTGGAGGCAAGATAGAGTCCAAAGCCTCAAAGAGGGTCTTTCCGCTTGCATTGCCTTCTTTTCTCTCGATGGCCCACCCCTTGTACCAGGGCATGTTTGTTGATGGGTCAATCATGTTGTCTCCGTGCCAACCGGACATGGGCACAAAGGCGACGGCTTTAGGGTTGTATCCAATCTTCTTGATGTAAGCAGACACTTCCTTGTTGATTTCATTGAATCGAGACTTTAAAGTAAAAAAAGTGTTTTTTTTGTACAACTCTACAGCCTTATTTTATATTCTCACATGAAGTAATGTGGAAATTAACAAAATATAGTTGCAAAATATGTCTAGTTTTGTTTGTACGAGGTTCAATGCTGAAAAGCCCTGAAATGAACAAGCTATTTTTTATTTCCCATTTTCTTTTCTACTCAGGACAATATTTTTCCATCATGGTTCTTACAGAATTTTGAGGGCAAAATTCAAGGGTTTTTTAAGGGTTTTTCAAGGACTCTAACTTCAAAATTAAGGGCTATTCATATGCTTAAATCCAAGTAAAAGTTTTTGACAGGTACAGGTTTTGATACACTTCATACTACTTAAACTTGCAACATATTACACTATGTTGGTCCGATTTAAATTCTGATACCCACGACTTGAATTTTTGTCTACCAACCAGCTTTTGTTGAAGACACACTTTCCAATTTTTGATTTAAAATTTATAACTTTCTGCAGACGTGCACTTAATTACATAGGGAAAAAGGCTGATCATCATCTCATAGTCCATTAAACGCTTATAAAATAATTAGAAGTAAAGCATTGTCTTTGATTAATAGTGTATAAAACGCCATCATTTGTTATGACCGTCGCTGAAAATCGACGATTTAAAAAAAAATCCAAATGTCTTTGCACCCGATCTAATCACTCATTTTATCATCGTTTTTACATACAGAAAGAACAATTATTTCTTTATTAAAATACTTCGTTTTATTCAGTATATTTGGTATCCGGCTTTTCTGTCTAAAAATAGTATTAGGCTGGAAACAAGCATTTTTAAAAGGCTGGAAACCCTTCCCTTTGTTGAGATTGACGTTACAATCATCAAATAACGATTTTTCCCTAATTTTTAAAGATAGTTGACCTGGTCTCAAATAAAACATGATGAAAAATTAAAATTCAAGGGTTTTTTGAGGACTTAAGGTAGTTTTTAAGGGTTTTATAAGGCTCAGGTCAGTTTTCAAGGGTTTCATAAGGCCAAGATCAAATTCAAGGGTTTTTCAAGACGTGTGCGAACCATGTCCATAATTTATAAACTTGAAACTTTCGTCTACAGCCCGAAAATTTGGATCAGTCCAAGATTTTGTTTACTTGTGGTATGTCTAATAGTAATTGGAATATCGAATAGAATGCCCACAATCATGGGTAAAAAAATAAAGTTCAGAATAACTCTTTAGTTCTTACCTCAGAGTATGGTGGTTCAGTGCTGTCCATTTTGTTGACACCAACAATCAGCTGTTTGACACCGAGGGTGTAAGCCAGAAGGGCATGTTCTCTGGTCTGTCCATTCTTGGAAATACCGGCTTCAAACTCACCCACACCAGCAGCCACAATCAAGACAGCACAGTCAGCTTGGGATGTTCCTGTTTAATATAAAATGTTCACTTATTTATTTTGCCTAAATATTGACCAGTAGTTGACTTGATACTAAATTTATATCAAAGAAAGCTACTATTTATGTACCAACTTTTGTCATTTTGTGACCTTTTATTGTGGCCATAGCTATATACAATGAACCAAGTTAAGGATTCCTAGGTACTTTAGACAAGATGCATAGGTGTAAGTGAAACAAACCATTCAAAATAAATTCAATTAGAATTTAAATAGCATTTCAAATCTATGGTGTTACCAAAAGATCACAGCTGTCAATCAAAGAATCAATAGACCAATCAATTCATTCATTTAAACTGAAAGTGATCTTGGACAATGGCAGACACAAAACAGAGTTGTTTGGAAGGGGACAGGGGCCGAGCCTTAATTGTATGCATTAATCACTCACATGATGATATGAAGACAACCTTCTGTTGTTGACCTATTCCCAAACAATTTTGGACTAAAGTGAGAGGTTGCAGGAGAACAAAGTTGGTTTGTATTGGAAAAACAAGGTTCATATGAAGTAGAAATCATGGCGAGTATTGAATTCCTTGTTATCCGCAACTGTTTCATCAACCCATAAGAATGCAGGATTGTGTGGTAATGGGTTAAAGATGGTTTAAAATTTCTGAACTATGCAAACAAAAGGAATTTCAATTTGGTCTGCTTTGAGCTTTATGTTGAGACGTTGATTCAACTTTCTTTTTCTGTTCTAAAAAGTTAGAATTCTATCATGTCTCACAGGAAAATGAATATTCTTTCTTGGACAAAATCCTTGAAATTTGATCTAAGGTAAATATCGAACCACAAAATATTGTGGAACTAGTCATTACTGAATCAGATTTAACTCTGCTTTCAACAGTATTTAGTCATATGCCAGCTGGTGCACCCAACCATGGATTCCTTGTATTTCTCACACCAGTACTGTCACTACTTCCTACAGAGCCTCCAGCAGCTCATTCCATTTAGGTTTATGATTATCAAAGCATCAGTGGGGGTGAAACAGACATCACGAATAACTGTCTTACAAGTACAAGTCCAGAACTGCTTTTAAATAGATTTTTACAAATAATATACAGATGCACACAAGCTTGACAGTGCAATTACTGCAGTTAATGTATTTTTCAGAATATGTAACCAAAAAAGAAATGAGTACCATTTGAGTGTTGTTTTTTTTTCATCAAATAATTATAATAGAACCATCAACTTACAAGCAGCCAGTAAATACTATTGCAATAACCCATCGGTCTAGTCAATACTCTTTTGAAATTGATATGATGGTCACCTCTGATTAGACACTTTGGTGTTGTAGGACCATGCAATATTGAAGGTTACTTGACCTTCATTTTGATCCTTTTAATCTGGTGTTTGACTGATTAAGCCTACCTGTGATCATGTTCTTGATGAAATCACGATGTCCAGGGGCATCAATGATGGTAACAAAGAACTTTGTGGTCTCAAACTTCCACAGGGCAATGTCAATAGTGATACCACGTTCTCTCTCTGCCTTCAGTTTATCAAGTACCCAGGCATATTTGAAGGAACCCTTTCCCATCTGAAATTAAATAGGAATTATACATATGAGAAATTGTTGACAAATACTTGTATTCATTCAAAAAAGATAAACTCGACAAAAAGGTAAACTTGATCTGTAAATAGTCAACAGAAAGTTAACAATATCCATATTTGGGCAAATTTAAGACTTCAAAAACCCTTATGAATTTCACGTAAACCCATCCAACATGGCCGTCAATGTATACATCATACATTGCCTTAAAACTGTAATCGATATACTTGGAATGTAGTTTTTAGAAAGCAATTCACACTTGGTGTCATCCATAAGGCAGTTTTTCAACCTTCATGACCAGTCCAATATCAGGTAATAGAAGGTAGCATTTGTATTTATACATTTAGGAACAATACGAAACACACGAAACATGATACAGATCTTAACTCAAACTAACAAAATCCAGGCATTTAGCCAAAAATATCTTAATTTAAGTAGCTGAATGGCAACAAATTTCAAGCTCAACAACGCATCCAGAGTTTTGAGGTTTCTGTATTGAACTCGCCTAAACAAGGATCTAGCTCCAATGCAACACTATAATTACCTCAGCTGCTTCCTTCTCGAACTTCTCGATTGTTCTTTTGTCAATACCACCACACTTGTAGATCATGTGACCGGTAGATGTTGATTTGCCAGAGTCGACATGACCAATGACAACAATGTTGATATGGATCTTTTCCTTTCCCATGGCTAGTTTTTGTTTGGCTTAGATTATCTACAACAGAGATAATTATACCATAAAACAATATCTCAATCAACTGTTTGGTTATACTTTGCCATTTGGCAGGAATGTGAAAAGGGAATAACTTGTGTCCTGATATTTATCCCCAACAAAGTAATTTTTACCATTTCTTCATTTCCCCCATCTGTACCCTGGGACACACGATTCATATGCCCAAAACCCAACATTAGCTCTATCGGGCAGCTCCAAGAGGCATTCATAGAGAAATAATGAATCTTTAACAGGAAAAAATAATCATAGTACTTAATGTACTGTAAGCTAGCAAAGCATTAATAATCAAAGATTATCATGATTAGTGGAATAAGAAAACAATTGTCTTCTTGGGTAGAAAACAGTGTGGACAATGAAGAAATTGCTTTTACAAGCAATTTCTTCATTGTCCACAATGTTTTACAAAGCTTTTTCTTCAGATGTTATAACAGAGTTGGAAGCTATTTCTTCAGATGTTAAAACAGTTGGATTTCCTTAAATAACACGCTTTAACCCTTTCCCATTCAAATACGGTATTTTGCGTTCCTGTGATTTTTTATGAATAAATTGTGGAAAAAGAAGAAATTTCTTGTAACAAGTAATTTCTCCTTTTTCCACAATATTTTCTACCACATAGAATTGTTTCATTTCAAATAGCATCAAGTTTTCATTGTTGTCTGCAACCTCTTTCAATTTGGACTAGTCTAAAATTTCCAAAAACGGGAAAGGGTTAATAGTTGTCTACAATTTAAGTAAAGTTAATTCATGCCGCCATAAAAAGCAGTTGCAGAGTTTGCAATATTCCTGAAATATGAACTACTTTATATTGCATAGGCATCAATTGATTTAGTGGTTAAGCCTCCAGTGGCAACTTGCACTTGAATTCTGAGAAGACCACAAAATTTTGTCCCTTAACGACACATTGCTACCTAAAAAAGAAATTAATGTTTTAGAATTACTGTTTTAAGCTCACGCCTGAAAACATTTGCCCAAAGCATAATTAACTAAATTGGGAGAGACAAAAAAAAATTTATCAGTGTTAAACTTCAGTTATCAGTGTTTAAAAGAAAACATGGAAGCATCTTCATCAGAGAATCCCCGAACACATGACTTAAGTCGCGAATACGGTCACTACTGATATACTAAATTAATTTGGTCTAAACAATGCGACAAAGCTTATTTCCTTTTGTAATATGCCAAGTTGGTCGATCACGTGTGATCAAAAATGCCACATGGGAGTGTCCATTCGGCATAAATTAACTATTAGTCATTTCTTTTGATTAACCATTTATTTTAGATAAATTCCACCAAAGAAAATATGAGCGTCGTTTGATATTTTAACAAATAACAATAAGCTATTAGATTAGTTCTGTGTAATGCTCATTCACAAAGCCGCATGGCCGACATGACTACGTGTAACGCTAAATGCCGGTTGAACTTTACAAGCAAAAATCTCCAGAATTACAAATTTACACCAAAAAATATTCTACTGAAATGATAAATCATCTATTCCTTAACTATTTGAGTGAAATGAAATGAACAGATGAATTGATATTACACTGAATTGAATGAGATAGAAATTCACAGTGAAGCTTACCTTACTAGACGTGCCGCCGCAGTTAAAAAGGACCGAAACCGATAAAGTGCGTGGTATTTATAGTTGCTGTAGAGGGATAAAACAATTGACGTCATTTAGGGGACATTGTGCAATTTCATCTGGAAATACGCAGCATCTTAGACAAAATCCCTTCGCCCGAATGAATTGCAACGCATCAAAGTTTTTTATATTATCAATGTCCTAGCACAAATCCCAAACTTATATCAGGATATCCTGTTACACCAATAAATCTGTGTAGAGCGTCAGAACATACGCTGTATAAAATAACAATTCTTCTTATCCCATTCCTACTCAATTAGATTTCTGACGCCCTTAAGGAAACAGGCTTTAGAGAACGTTGTGGAAAATGAAGAAATTGCTTGTTCTACAATTCTAAAATTTCATAAACTTTAAATTGTCGTCTGCAACTTCTTTCAATTTTGACCGGTTTAAAATGTTGTCATCTGGTACTCGGCTAACAATGGATGTTGTTATTCATCTATCGCATTACCGGGCGACAAAAATTTGACTGATCCAAATTGAAAGCAGTTGCATCCGACATTTCAAAATGTGCTTAAAAAGGGAAAATAAGGACCTATTAGATAGAAAAATGTGAGAAAAGGAGAAATTGACTGTAACAAGAAATTTCTCGCTTTCCTTCAAAGTTTCCAATCACTTTATTTCTATATTGGGTCTAAAAGCGGTATTATAGGGGGTAATGGGTTATGAACATACCAACCTTTTAAGAACTGAATACCGCGGGCCGCGAGCATCCGATCTAGACCTATTTCCAAATGTTTGACGGTTTCAGGGGTCGTCAAGGTGGCCCCCTTTTAGCGTGATGCCGCAAAAAAATTTTGTTGAAGATTCTATCCAATTGCAATGACAAGAAATATGAAACAATTGAAATTCAATGAAATAATCAAACGGCTACAAAATATATGATGAAGTGGCGAAATATTGAAAACCTTGAATCGGTATACGTTCACCTGATTTAAATGGTAACACGGAACATGACCACTTAGAGAAGTTTTGTTCAGTATTTGTTGGTTTATTTGATTCTTTGTCCCCCCCGTCTTTTATTCAGCATATTTAAAACAAATACCGTACCTCTGTTTGAAAAATGTGTGAAAAAACATACTGCAGCCCATTAGTTACTTATCAACTTCTCAAACGCGATCGGTTCGCAGTCATCATGATTTCGATATATTTTGGGAAAAGATCACTTGAAAACGCCACTCAGCTTTCCTAATCAAATTGGTCCGTGTAGGCATCGCGCGCACTCACCTCTCACACGAAAAACCGTCAGTCATGGAACCGTCGTGAAGATTCTCTGTTCTGTCGGGTAGGTTGCACAAATGGTACAGAATGTAGCACGTGCGGTTCCGGAGGGAGCACCAAAGGTCCAACCCAGCCCCAATCGTTGGTAAGTATTTCCTGTACAATCCTTGGTTTTTTCCTTCTGATTTTATACTTGGGGAAACATTGTGGGAAAAGAAGAAATTGCTTGTTACAAGCAATTTCCTCTTTTCCCACAATATTTTTCTTTGTTGGTTACTTTTCAAATTGCACCAAATTTTGATTACCATCTGTAACTTCTTTCAAATAAGACGAGATCAAAATTTTGAAAAATATAAATAAATGTACAACAATACGAGTATATTTTCGGTTGGACCCCCTCTCCCCTAAGGAAATGATTTGCCCGGATCCACCCAGGTAAGGATCAAGACTAGAATGACATTATTTCAAACTGCATGTTTATTTACTATTGCTATACGAAGTCTTATTTACTTGTTTCGAATTTATCCGATCAGCTAATATTTGTTTTAGGAAATCAAGTTTCGAAAATGTCTATCCAAACCGTGTCATTTCACGCCCCGACTATTCAAATAGTTAATTAAAGCTGGGAGATTTTTAAACCTTACCAGAGATGAAAGATTATGTAATGTTTGTAGAACAAAAGTTATCGAAAATGAATACCACTTCCTCCTTTGTTGTCCTAAATATATTGACCTAAGAAAAAAATACTTAAAAAACATTCAATGGCCCAACATCTTTAAGTTCAATAATCTTATGTCAAGTTCTAAAAGTAATGTTTTGATTAAAGTTTGCAAGTATTTATTAGAATCTTTTAAGATTCGAAACGATTTATTAATCCGTTAACCGTTTCAGTATCATTGCTATTTTAGGTAAATGGATATACATAGAATGCAACGATTTGTTTGTATCTCTTCGCTTTATTGTTGTTTCACTTTTTTTTCATTTTGCAGTGATGTTCATGTTAAAACCAAGTCTTAGCCATATTTCTTTTTCTGTATGTAAATGGCCAAAGACATATTTAATGTCGATTTTGCCTTTCATTAAATGAAATGAAATGTTGATTAAAACACGGATATTCCTTTCTTAAGTTTTCTCTTAATTTTTCATATATTCTTTCTTACATTCAACTCCCATAGGATTGTGAGAATCTTAGACTAGATCGACCAGTCTAACTTGAGACAAATAGTAGGTAAGCAGATTAATTAATTGATTGATTGAATGGGGTTTAACGCCGCTTAAACATTTTTCAGTCATATCGCGGCGGCTGGAGCACCTAACAATGGATTCCTGGTATTTCTCACACCAGTACTAGTGATAAGCATGCAGAAAAATATCTCAGAGAAGAAGGGCACGCTTATTACTGAAGTTTCGCGGGTTTTAATCGGGTGATTGGCCCATTGTGGCAATATTTATGAAATTCATGCAATGCAAAAAAAATTACAAATCCGGGAGATAAAATGCTTGTGAACTCCTATTTCTCCTCTTCCTATGATGTTGTCATAATTTTTTACCGAACGCATTATTTAAATATCGTTTCTTAATGGGAGTCAATGAGGTTAAGGGGTGTGAAAACAGAAAACGATAACATAAAGATAAAAAGATAGATGCTGTGTTCGAAGCCCGGGGTCATATTTGTCATGGATGGTTTCAATTAATCATGTTTACCTGAACAGATAAGACAGGTAAAACCCCTGCTGGGACTGCATAAAGGTTACCCGTCGCATGAAATATTGCAAGGCCCATTAGTTCAGTTGGTAGAGAAACCGACTTCAACTATAGAGATCGCGGGTTCGATCCCTAGGCTGACAAAAATAACTAATAGTTTTACGGATGAAACGCGAAGGCCGTTTGTTACAGTGCTATCAATCGAGCACGTTGAAGAACCAGACGAGACTCTCGTCAGTTTCGTCCTCTTTCCTTGCACTATTACCCTAACAACTAACCGTCGCTCGTATGTATGATGTACCGTTTATTTTTTGAAGTGTACACGTTCTACAAAGCGTGTACTTTAAAGTATGGGCGTGTACGGATATAAGTAAACACCTTCATACTGTTCGCGTACATTTGTATTTGTAATTTGGGCATACGTACACATTTTATACTCTTGAAAGCTCAGTAACTATGCGCCCATGCCTGATTTTTGTGAACGCACCTGTATTATTCACGCTTGCACGCACTTTTTAGCATATACTACCTAAATTAGACTTTTGATCCATTTAGTGTCCCATACATATGGGTATGTGCTACGGTAGCGGCGGTGAATAAACGGAAATACATACATACAGACACCATTCGATGATTGTGTTAACAAATACTCGAAAAAGATATCCGATCAAGCAGAGGACAATCAAGTTTCAAAATTGGATAGACAGTCATTCAACATTCAGAGAATCTGCAATAGGCGAAAAGTTTCGATCCTGGTCAACCCGCTGAATCCGAATACTACCGAATACATAATCTGAATACTTCAATGGACAATCCTTTTAACATACAGCTATTATATGCTTGCGTACAATGTAGACCTCTAAAAGTTTACTCCAAACTTAGCTTGGTAACTTTAAATTATAAGCAAATGGGGGAATGCCTTTTTTGTTTTTATTGAGGTATGGACCTAAAATCTTGATGAATCGTGTGATTAAGTTTTTAGGTTCATATCTCAATGAATAAAAATAATCTCTTCATTTCTTCATTGTCTATCATGTTAATTCGAAGACATTTGTTGCTTGAAGTCTTAATGAAGAGCAAATGGAAGGACCGACTCTAAGTTGTTATGTCAATTGCGCACAAGTGAAATGTGTTGTTTGGTATGCCAGGCACCTCCTAATAATTAACCCTTTCCTGTTTAATCCCTGTGATTTTATATTTGAGAAAAAAATTGGAAAAAAAAAGAAATTTCTTTTAACAAGCAATTTCTTCTTTTTCCACAATATTTTCTACCATACTGTGAATGGTTGGTTTCAAATAAAAACCCCTTTAAATTTTCATCTGCAAACCCTTTGAATTTGGTCAGGTCTAAAATTTTGCAAAACAGGAAAGGGTTCAACAAACAATTCAATGTAAGAGGCTGAGCAGAGTTACAGAAAAAAATAATAAAGTGCAACAATGTCGTAAATGCACATATATATATGCACTTACAATAATGTTACCCTTATCGTTCGATATATCGATGCGTGACCTGTCGAACGAAAAGGTGTCTCTCTCGGAGGCTACAGTGTCGAAACGAAAAGAAATTTTGCGATGTCGACACAACGTGAATCAAGTGTTTTTGTCAGTGAGCTACAAAAAAACACACCCCGAAACGACAGCTATATCTGAACAACACCTTTCTTGTTAGCAATGAGTAAATGGCAATACAGGTATTTTGTAAATGTTATAAATAATTAAAAAGATACTTTATGACAATACAGTATGATGCTATTTTATTCTAACCCATTCCCACACAATGACGCTTTTTTACGCCCCCACGAAAAACAATTGGGGAAACAATGTGAGAAATGAAGAAGTTGCTTGAAACAAGCAATTCCTTCAAGCAATTTCTTCATTTTCCACAATGTTTTATACCTGGATAGTTGAAAAAAATCTGAAATTTTATAATGTTTAAATTGTCGTCTACACTGTCTTAGAATTCGGACTAGTAGAAAATTTGTCGTCTGATAATGGGTGTAATGGTGTAATCGGGAAACACAGTGCGCAGTTCTAATGAATATATCCAAAGGATTGTGTAAACCCATTTTGGCCATTTGTTTGTTTATATTATGGCATTTTTCACCAAAAAGTCATTTTACAGTACTTACATATTTTACAATTTGTGGAATGAGTATCCAAGTTTGTAGAATGAGTATCCAAGTTTGTAGAATGAGTATCCAAGTATGTAGAATGAGTATCTAAGTATGTAGAATGAGTATCCAAGTATGTAGAATGAGTATCCGAGTTTGTAGAATGAGTATCCAAGTTTGTAGAATGAGTATCCAAGTTTGTAGAATGAGTATTCGTTTATTCGTTTATTTCGTGAGCTTTTTACATTATATACGCGATGCCATCTAATTATATGTACTCATACCGACTTAACTGGATATAAATATACATTGTGTTGGCCAGTCTATGTTTATTTTTTGTTGTTGTTGTTGTTGTTTTTTTGTTTGTTTTGTTTGTTTGTTTGTTTTGTTTTGTTTGTTTTGTTTTTTTCAAATACACCAGTTCATAGAAAATGAGTTACAATGTTTTACTGCTGTTTCAAATTTTTGGACACATGATCTTTATCAGGAGGTAAATTTAACTTTAAAAAAAGATAATTGCATTACTCTGGATATTAATTTCTCTTTTTGTTGTCGATCTTTTATCTTGATAATTGAACACAATTTAACCCTCTCATTTCCAGACAGGAATGAAGAATCAAAGCGGAGATATAAAACAATTTTTCTTTTGTTTTGATGGGGTGAAGCGCAACTTTTAATGGTATTTCAGTCATATTTCGTTGACTGGAGCACCTAACAATGGATTCCTGGTAGTTCTCACACTAGTACTATCGCTACATCCTTTCCGAGCCCCCAGCTGCTAATCCCACTTAGGTTTACGATTGGTGAGAGACAAAACGATGTGGAGCGACAAGCTCTATTTTTCGATAACAAACCGTAAATCAGATAACAACTTATACGACGTGATAACTTGTCGACTGCGAACACAAAATGGATTTTGAAAAATACGAAGCGGTCGTGAAATGCGAAATGAGTCTTTACACAGATTAGCAGAAATTATCTTCTTTAATTTGGCCTTCGAACCGATTTATTCACGAATAAAACAGAGTTTTCTTCCCCTTTAGACTGTCCCGGAAGCACGTGGGCCGTCGCGGACAGCCTCTCTTCGTTAGTTTCCGGCACAATGACGGCCGGACCATTTCCAGTTTGATTCGTGTTCATTTCATTTCGATTGTCAGATTTAGATCCAACGCGTACCAAAACACCACCATCTGATAACTCCTCGATC
Source organism: Fragum fragum (assembly GCA_946902895.1). Taxonomy (NCBI): domain Eukaryota; kingdom Metazoa; phylum Mollusca; class Bivalvia; order Cardiida; family Cardiidae; genus Fragum; species Fragum fragum. The sequence goes on along the minus strand of OX336382.1, from coordinate 22,127,665 downwards.
GCGTGTTTTGGGGATTTCACCATAACCTGTTGCGACTGAGAGTTGGTTTTGATAGGTTCCACGTTTGGTTCGTAGTTAATCCCAATAACGACTCCGGCGCCTTTTTGTTTCACAACTGATTGATCGACTGTCTTAGGGTGATATGTATTTCCCCCATTTTGTGTAATTCTTTTAAAATCTGTATTTACATCTCCCGTTGAAACACACGTTTGCGAAATCCTATTTTCACTTGAGAAATGAGAGTTTTTCATCATCGTCGATAAGTTATTACTAGAATATTTAGGCGGTGGCACCGAGTCTGATATTGTACCGATTCGTGTTTGTGTTTCTTCCGGCACAAACAGTGGATTGGTCTGACTTTTCACTTCTTTTTCTTCATCAAATACTGCTGGGCTGTCTGCGCTAATGTCCATTTTAGTTATATCGTAGATAAACCTGTCTAGTATAAGAGAATCGCGAAAGGACCTCAGACCGTTCTCACTTTTTAGATATTTCAACTGTTTGCCCCCTTTCTTCTTCTGCCTATACCTGTCATTTCAAAGTAAAAAAATGTAGAAATGTTTGTTTTTTCTAAACAAATACAGTAAAACTGAACGACTGTTCTATAGACTAGAAACAAACGGTCATTTAAGAAAATAGTCGTCCAATAAACTTTTCGTGGCAAATAAGGATGTAAACTATAGCCTACGGCATGGAGTAAAATGAACCCGTTGGATAATTTTTATATTACCCGGTTGATAATACTCTAGGGTTTTAAGTATGCAAATGAATCCGAACCCTATGGTAACCCCTTTTCGTCACACTCAAAATGACGTCATAACACATCTAATCACGTCATAGTGCAAACGGCGTTATATGTTTCGCTAAATATTTTATATTGACGCTAAATATTTTATATCGTTGAATTCCATTATTTTTTATTGATTATTTTAAAAGAAAAATCAGACCATGTTATAAATAGGATATCGGATTCGTGAAAGAAAGTTCGTAATTTGAGTAATGCTCTCATTGATACCGAGTCTATCAGTAAAGTTTGAATCAATGTTATGCCGTTGCATTATTTCAGGTTAAAGCTTTTTATTTTGTATGACATCTCCGTTTGTAACTGAGTCTAGAACGATTCCATTCATTGGTTTTAGAGAAGCTCAGCGGGCAAGATTTTTTACTCAAAGGGACATAACTCCGTATAGGGTAAATTGACCCTAACCGAAATAGGATTAGCAAATCTATGCTTCCCACTGAGTCTACACGAGAAGTTAATATCAAACCCATTAATTAGTGTTAAGAGAAAATGAGCGGACAAATTTCTTCATTAAAAATGCCACAACTCTTAAAAAGTACATGGATCGTTACCCAGATTGGATATGCACATCTGTGCTAAATACTGAGTCGATCAGTCTACCTGTGAAGTTTGAATCAATATTATTCCATTCAACTGTTTTAGAGAAAATGAACAGACAAGATTTTTCATCAAAGGTCCATAACTCCTTTAAAAGTAAATGGTCCGCAACCAAAATAGGATATACCCATGCTTGATACTGAGTCTATCTATAAAGTTTGAATCAAATCAGACCAATAGTAGATGAGAAATCGAGCAGACAAGGAAAAGGCTACAGACAGACCGACAAACAAGCCAACAGACGGACCGACATACCTATGTACCCAAAACATAGTTTAGGGGCGGTGTGAATATGCTCATAAATGTATGTATTACTAATAAATAAGCGAATGGAACAAATTCTTACTTCCATATTCCAATGCATAGGAATGGAAAAATCACCAAACATCCGACTGGGATAAAGATGACAAGATAAAGTCTGATGTTGTCAAAATCGTCATCTTCATTATCATCTCCAGTAAAAGAACCAGCAGACACTGTAGTTCGAAAGCTAGACGATGACATTGTCGACGTTAGGGTAGTGGTTTGTTGAGTAGTCGACGACGTCATAGTAGAAGACGTTGACGTTGTAGTGGTAGACGTAATCGACGTTGTAGAGGGTGTGGTCGACGTTGTGGTGGGCGTAGTAGTTTCCGGGAATATTTGATTACAGCTTACTGTTACAACGCTATCTACGTCAGTGGCTAGAAAAGAATAAGACGTTAAGACTGATCATCAATCATACTATTAAAAGTAACAAGAGCGTCCAATTGTCGCAAGCAAAGCCAATCAAAAATCTAAAATAAATAAGCAAGGTAGAGTTGCGGTTCTTACGTGATACACTCCGCATGCGTACAATGAACAACATTTCCAAGTTTCAAGTTAACTGAGCTTCGTCTTCGACCACAAAGTTGTACCCTTGAAAATGACCTAGTATCGTCATGATTCGGGATCGATGCAATTGCGAAACGCGTTTTACACTTTATACGTAAACATACCTTCATAGGTCTATGACTTGTCATTTTGAAAGTTCCGTTGCCTGAATTTGGAACTGTGGTCACACTTTTAACAAATAAATAAACACAAACATCGTTCAATTTCTAACCTAAATGTGTATTTAAACACGAATAAGTCTTCATAATTAAAATGTAAAAGTCACCTTTTATCTGTAACCAGACTATGGCTGGGGCGTCCTGAACTCCCATACTATAAATGCTATTTAGGTAAAAGTCGCCTGACGAGGCGTTCCAATCTATTATTTCACCGTACTGAAAGTTGTCTTCGTGGTGATTGGTTGAATTCACGCAGCTTCTGTTGTACATTTGTGACGTAATATGTGACGTGGAACAGTTGTATTGCTGACTCGTGTTTCCGATTGTTTCGTACGAATGGAGTCGTACATCGACCAATTCCATTGAAAAGTTTGACAAAGTTCCATTCGAAGCGGTAACAGTGCATCTACAGTCCATAGGAGACGCCATTGTTCTATTTTGTTTGCGACTGTCGAACATTACCTGGACAGAGTTACTGGACTTTGTTTCTGCAGAGTCATCAATCTGTGAACCACAAAAGTTTACGGTATTCGATTCTGAAAGTAATAAAATGTGGGAAATTTGCATAAATGAATTGATTTCAATATCTAGAGAAAATTCGTTTGTTTCAATTCAAGATCATTTTCTCTCATTACTACTCTTTTTAATTAAACGACCGTAAATGATGGATTAATTAAATAACTAAGAGATGAGGAGAACGAGTTTGTTGTTGTTGTTGTTTTCATGGATGTGGAGGTATGAAAAAAAACAAAAAAAACAAAAAAAACCTAATCACACTGTATGAAAAGGCGAAAAGGATTCATGAAAATGTGATTACTTTTATCGTGACATTCCTCCATGAAAGAAAAAAAAAATCTCTTCATTAATTATACTTTAATGACGACAAGCAAAAAATCAATTACCTCACAAATGTTAATACATTTTACGGAATTATTTTATGTGCAAGCGTAGGCCTACAAAATAGCTGCGTGCTCTAATTTTGTTCATGGAGGTATGACTATTATTTTCGGCCAATCAGAACGATCATTTTGATAGACGAAACTAACAATTAAATCACAAGACATCAATAAATTACATGTATTTGTCTTGCACATGCGTGGAATCACTCGTTAAATTACGTCCTCAAGACGTCACATTAGCCTATTTTCAGGGGTCGGCACTAACTTTGCTTCAATGGGATCCCACAGGAATCCCTACCTATTACTTCAGGGTTTCCTCCAGGAAATCAGGGATCCCTCCTTAATATAGACTAACTCACTCCCACACAATCCTGTCCTTCTCAGCCCATCTTGAAAAAAACGCCATGGAAAACATTGTGGAAAATGAGGAAATTGCTTGTTACAAGCAATTTCTTCATTATCCGCAATGTTTACTACAAAAAACAAGCAAACAAAAAAACCAAGAGCAATATTTGATACGTTAAGATCTATTGTACTGGAGAACTATTGTAAGATCTTGACGGAATCCCTAGCCTGAGATTGCAGGGGTCCCTTCCAATTTTCAGGGATCCTCGGGATCCCGGGACTCTGTTAGTGTCGACCCCTGATTTTGTAAGTCTTGTGGTTCCAATAATGGGTTTGAGGGAGCAAAAGGGATATGGCATTAGATGTTCTTAGAGAAAAGCGGATCTGAACCTCGTCAAGAATCGAAATCTGTCGAAAAATCTTGTTATAGATCTTATTTATTTTCAATTGAACAATCGCTGGCCCCGCCCACTTATTCCGTTGACCCTGTTCACTGACTTTGACGGGAAGTTCCACTTCGATTTTAAACGGCAATATTTTGTGAAATTTTCTTCTGTTAGATCCACTTGGCTACCAGGGAGAACTGTGATATCTTAATTACAAATCACCAACTATGGATATTCGTAACATGAAATAAGGAGTTTGTTCCAAAACATAGTAACAAGAATGTTGTCCTCGTATTTAAAGCTGCCACATTGCTGAAAATTCTTGTATCCCAGAGATTACAAAATTCATCAACATATCAAGCAGGAGCTGCAGTCACAATAAATTTTCAGTTTAGCCCTACTCTTGCTTGATAAAACACTGTATCACAAAAGACAGTATGGCCAATAACAATCTATGAAAAATCCTTATAAATCTGTTATGCAAGGCAAACGCAAGAGATATTGTGTCAACAGGAGAAAAAAACTCATAAGCCCCTTTTTTGCGAAACACATAAAGACAAAGAGGAACACGTTATATATAAATAAATCGGAATATGCAAAAGCTATCATTTTAAGATTCTGTGAACTGTTCAATCAAATCTATCACAAAAAATATAGCTGGGTTTGCTTTATGCCCTGTTAAAAAAACTTGCGAGAAGTTAAGTGATGACCTATGTACGTGCAAAAAAGTCACACGATGAAAATATTTCATCCTAATCTGTTCACGAAAGGAAAGTTTTGTTAACAAGAAATAGAAGGGCTGGGAAGATTTCAACAACGCACGTAATGCACGGGCGGCGTATAAGCATTAGCAGAAATGTAACTTAAGAACAGAAGTATGCGAAAAAGTCTTCTTAATTTGAAAGCACTAGAGCTTTGTAGGCAATTACTCTTCATTTTCTCTCGAAAAATTATTATGATCCGGAAAAATAGACTTGTGTCTGATTTAATTCAAACTGCTCTTAACCTTTTCCCCACACGACGACGCTTTTTAGACACCAACCAAGAAAAAAATATTGGGAAAACATTCTGGAAAATGAAGAAATTGCTTGTGGCAAGCAATTTCTTCATTTTCCAGAATGTTTTCTACCAAAAGAGTTGAACAAATCTAGAATTTCTTAAACTTTAAAATGTCGTCTGCAACTTCTTAAATTTTGTCGTTTGGGAATGGTTTAAATCTTAAGTCCGGTTGTTATGTTTGATTATAGTAACTAAATTGTAGTTTGTGTTTGTGGAATTGACCCTTTATCATGCAAGCACGCATTGTTCATAAGGGCCTATGCGCCATTGGTACTGAACCTTTGACTGCACTGCAGCTTTGACAATATTTTAGTAGAATAGTATTATCAAAGTACAGCGGTGTACGAACGGGAATCATCACGAGGTGACGGTCAGAAACATAATCGCTTGGCCGCCGTCATAGCGCAGTCGGTAGCGCGTCAGGCTCTTAATATTCAATCATGGGTTGTCAGGGTTCGATCCCCGGCGGCGGCATATATTCTTTCCGGCATTTGTCTCTCACCAATGGATGGATAATCGTAAACCTAAGTGAGATAGCAGCTGGAGGCTAGGAAAGGATGTAGTGGTAGTTATGGTGTGAGAAATACCAGGAATCCATTGTTAAGTGCTCCGGCCACCGCGATATGACTGAAATACTGTTAAAGGCGGCGTTGAACCCAATTCAATCAATCAATCAATTAATAATAGGTCCACTGTTTTCCGTTTTGAAACGAGATCAACATGAGACAAAGCTTGTATAAAAATTCCATATAAAAATATCTGCATGTATAACGTTAAAATTTGCGTCTGATTTCGACTGGAAAGGTTCTGTTCTGAAATATCGATGGTTAAAATGACTGGAATCACATTAGGAATGTGTTGTCTCACGAGAGGGATATTGACAGGAAACCGTAAAGTTTACGTAAATAAAATTATCTATCTACAACAAACATCTAACATGCTTGGATATAACAAAAAAGTTATATTTGTATTTCTAAACAAACACGTAGTACATGAACCATTAGAACGTGCAACTTAAATAGGCCTACCATTCACATTTACCTTGAACACAGGTATAATCCAGATTAACATAGGTCGACGTAAAAGAAGAATTAATCAGTTGCCATGGAGACTGTACGCTTGTGCATTCACTTTTGCCGGAACAGTTTTTGTAGGCGTCAAACGTGTTTTTCAGATTGAACACATCTATTACATCATTATTGACGTCGGCATTGCAGCACGTGTCAGAGAAATTGCAGTGAAATGCGGACTGGCATTCCTGAAAATATATAGATAAAATATTAATCACTATGATCCATAAGCAAAACTGACACTGTTTCTATTTATCGAAACGAAGGTAAAAACTTGTTAAAAATATGTTAAATAGTTCACAAACAGCGGCAAATAAGCGAGGATATTCAAAGAGAAAAAAATGGGTTTACTCTATTACCCTTGCAATCCTTCAACTCCGTGAACTCCAACATTTGCCGCCATTTATGTGAAACAAATTTGTTGGTTTGATCGCCAAACAACTAGTTCATTCTTGTTACATGCTACTTGCTATGCATTTTGAAAAATAACACCGTTTAAAATCGAAGCGGTACTTCCTGTTGGTGTCAATGGGCGGGGCGAACGGAGTAAGTGGGTGGTGCAAGTGATTGGTCAATTTCAATGTACTATGATTAATACGTATTTGTTTAGTGTATGAATGTGTAATAGAAATTCGACTCGGGCGATTTTTTTATCTTTCTTTTCTTGGCTGTCTTCTTACAAGTGCTTATATTTCGAAATTGCCATAGACCTTCAATATCAAAGACTATGGTACAGATGAGTTTCGAGATATGTTTCTGAACGAAATCACTGCTCTTTCTGTGTAGATGTTTCGGGCAGAAACTATGACTTATCCCGGGATTTTAAGATACAAATGTACATGTATTTTCGTACTCAACTGAGCAAGTATTCATTTTTTTTCCACTTTTATCATTCATAACTATGGTGTTTAACCAATTAGCAAACGGCAAAATCTTATACTTTTAAAAATTAGAAGCTCTTTCAGACTATAGATTTCACTTGAAATGTTTAAACGCGTAGTCTGTTAGGGTAGAAAACATGGTGGATAATGAAGAAATCAACAATGTTTTACAGTTTTTTTTTTTGTGTGTGTTTTTTTTTCTTTTTGGCGCAAAAAAGCGTGATTGTTAGGGAATGGGTTAAGCTTGCATTCATTTTCCAAACTCGAAATTCTCTACTGAGTACGAAAAAAAATCATGGGCCCTGATTATCCTATTGCACTTGCAGAACATTCAATGGTTGTAATATGGAATCTTTCATGCAGACTCTCGTACTATAATTAACGGATGACCGCTGTCATAGGCGCGTAGGACGAGTCGCTAACTTGGGAACATTTCCAATTTGATGGTTCAAAGCGAAACAGTTTTAACTGCCTATATGTTTATAGGCAGTTACAACTGTTTCGCGCTGAACCATCGAATTGGTTGATTATCTTATGGGCCATTTTGAAGATCTGGTCAACATTACCGGCAATAACATTGATAGTGTATTGGCCTCTGTCGACTTTGCTACTTACATTTTGAGCATTATACCCAACTGTTAGGTCTCTCAGTCTAATGATTTCATCTGTGTTACACGATAATGTATAGAAATCACAGTCTGGGTTAGTTCCATAACAAGCAGAGTCTGATAGAGTTGCTTCCCCTGCACATGCAGCATGCATGCAACCTGAAATTGGAATAAATCTTGATTGTATGCATGGGCTTAATGCCACTTCAGTCATACCGCGGCACCTGCAGCACCAAACCAAGTGTTCCTGGTATTTTTGACACTATTTTTAATCTGACCTTAATTTGCTTGTTCCACTTAACCATCGCAGAGACGAGAGACAATTAAAAAAGGACAAGAGCACCGCCCACGGGTGCCAAACATGCAAACAATGCTAAAATGCTAAGTCGAAAAAGGGGCATAACTCTTACAAACGCTTTAGAGTTATCCCCTTGATAGTATAGATAGCTCTTGTGATGGTCGATACAGATGCCAAGTTTCATGATGATATCTTCAATAACAACAGAGATATGACCAGGGTTAAAATTTGTCACGTCATCACCACCGCGAACGACGCCAAGGTGATCACACCTCGAGTTTTCTCCGACAACAGCCAAGCTAATAATAGTGGGGCAAAGGGAAAATATGAAGACGACAAAGACAAAAACAGCTTTTTCGGAACGTTAACGCGAGGTGTTTGTGTTTGTTTAATTTTTTTTTTTGAATGGGGTTAAACGTCGCTTACAACAATCTTTTAGTTATATCGCGGCGGCTGGAGCACCTAACAATGGATTCCTGGTATTTCTCACACCAGCACCGCCATTACATCCTTCTCTAGCCTTCAGCTGCTATCCCACATAGGTCTGCAATTATCGACCCATTGGTGGGCGACAAGTAGTCGGAAAGGATAAGTGCCGCCGTCGGGAATCGAACCCGGGACCTCTAGATTGACAGTCCGACGCGCTACCAACTGCGCTATGACGGTGGCTCTTCGACTAATTCAGATAAAATGTTAGTCGTAGGATACGATACATAAATCGGTAGCTTATGTCACCTATCGAATTAAGGCCATTGTAAATCGGCGACTCGCAGTTGTCTAAAAAGATCGATGGACCACTCGAATAATCGTTGTTGTTGTTGTGTTTGTAGTTTTATAAGGTCCCTCCGTGCTCGAGGCATATATGGTATTGGACCAGGCTGCAACCCACCAGCCCGTTTAAAAGACTTTTTCACATCGAAAAGGGTTGAGATTTGATGAGAAATGAGTTTCAATTCTCTTACTCAGCAAAAGGATAGTTTGTACCCATGATGCCTGTAGGCATATAGTGTTACAAAAGATTAACATCCTTTATTGTTCACGTGATCAACCTGATCTTAGAGCCTTACTTTTATTCTCTCTTTTTCTTATAACCTTTGCTATTAGAATGCTATATTCGATTTTGCATTGCAATTACCACTATTTCCCCCCTTTTTAATCATACTTCTTTCATCAATTTAGGTTTAGGTATGTGGATTTACACTTCGCTATAAGAGTATGTGTGATTTATTTCTTCATTGTTTTTTTATTTTTTTATTTTTTTTTCCTTTAGAATGTCAATTTCAAGTTTTAGTTATTTTTATAATTTCACTTTTTTTTTATTTTTATAGTTACATTATATGTATAATCGATTTATTCCGAGACACCTTTATTCACCTGCATGTGATGTATTTGTACCTTGTTGTATATGCTGTACTGTAACTATTAAGAAAATACATCGCATTTGTAACAAAAAAAGGGGGGGGTGCAATCATCTTTCTATAATACTTCTAAATGTAACTCCTTGGTAGTATGGATTACACTGGTGGTAATGAACTAACATGCAAAGTTTCAGGAAAATAGATTCAATGATAACAGAGATATCACAAGAGTTAAGGTTGTCACGCCTATGAATGCATTTTCAACAACACTTTTGTAATCTTTTTGTTCTAAAATAGATAACAATTGGCGAATCGCTTGTTCCGCTGACTGACACCGACAGGACAATACTAAGTGTCGTTGTTTTCAAAATTATTGGTCGGTAAGGTGTACCACAAAAGTAGAAGGTTTAGTTTACGATCTTACCATGGTAACTACGGCTTGAATAAGCTGTAGTTACGGCGCTTAAGCCGTCAAAATGCTTCACATAAGTGTCCACCAATGTTCACATCCGGCCCAAATGCACGATGTGATTGGTTCATCGATCTTTTTTTATTAGCAAGATATCCGTCAATTAGTTGAAACCTCGACGTAAGATACAATCGTCTTTAACCCGCGTTCTTAACTCTTTGCGCTATCTGTTGGCCTGTTTAGAGATAAGCCATAAAAGCTATTTTACCAGTATTAAGGTAACTGAGAAATCATTTAACCCTTTCCTGTTCATTCCCTGATTTTTACGTCCCTGTGAATTTGTAATCGAGAATATTATGTAGAAAAAGAAGAGATTGCTTGTCACAAGCAATTTCTTCTTTTTCGACAATATTTTCTACCCTATCGAATGGTTGTTTTTCAATTTAAATCCGATTTAAATTTTTGTCTGTTAAACTTTTGATAGGTCTATAATTTTGCAGAGCATGAGAAAAAATCTTCCTGATCCAAGTTATCCTTCCAAAATGTAGAGATATTTCAAATAAAAAAAACTCGATTAAAAAAGTGGTTTGGTGACACTTGAAGTGACCAATTTCGGTTGTCAACCAAATAATCAGTCAACCAATGAAATCGTCCATTTTGAGCAGGAGTGAGTCCTGACATTGTCTGCCATTTTTACAGCTTTTCTGTTGGTTTGGCGAACGAAAGCTTATTCAAACTCAAGTTAAGGTCGCCAACCAACCATTTTACTTTATTGTTTCATGATAAAAGAAACGAATTTTGCAAACGCCGTGAAATGTCTAGTCGGAGCTACTTGTAGGGGTCAATGGGCGAGGCCAACGTAGTATGTGAGCGGGGCCAGCGTTGTATGTAAGGGGGGCCAGCGTAGTATGTGGGCGGGGCCAGCGTAGTATGTTGGCAGGGCCAGCGATTGGTAAAGTTTGACATAATCTCAAAAAACAGCTTGGATCGACTCAGGTATTCATGAAGGGATATAATGTCTACTCTCCGGTTTCAATTTGAACTCGTTTTGGTTTCGTGTTACATTTAAGGTCTACACATATAAGGAAATTAGAATGGCGTGAATAGAATAGACAGTATGGTGATGATACGTATTTGGCTAGGGTAAATACCTAACATGTACACGACCATACACCATAGTTTTTCGGTATGAAGACGGACGTTCCCGGGTTCGATCCTCGGTCGCGGCAAATATACTTTCCTACATCTGTCTCCCATCAATGAGTATATAATCGGAAACCTAAGTGGGATGGGTAGCTGGGGGCTCTGAGAGAGTGTAGTGGTATTTCTGGTGTAAGAAAATCAGAAATCCATGGTTTGGGTGCTCCAGCCGCCACGATATGAAATACTGTTAAAAGTGGTGTTAATTCACAACCCAAATCAAATCAAATTAAGATGGGCGATCTCTTCAATGTGGAACAAAATCCCGTTACTACAGTTACAATAAGCTAGTGTTACAAAGTGTTTATTTGTTTGTTTTTTGTGTTGTCTCCCACTTATGATATATGTTTTGGCATACCGGGGTTATCTTCATGAAGTTTTCTGTGGGCACTATACAAGATTCCATCCTGCCGAAAACAACGCTAAAGAGAGAGGTGTTTCTAAATGATATCCTTGTTCGTTTTTATGCATAAACCGCAACGGAATTAAACCCTGGCAGACGCATTTTATCGCTTTAACAGCTACTTAATCAAAGTACTGAAAGTTTGCTATCAAAGCATGGTTTTGTTAATCTTCTGTGTTAGAGGTTGTCATGATAGATAAACGAGGTTAAAATAACCCAGACACACACACACACACACACACACACACAAAAAGAAAAATTAGCAACAAACTACAATAAAACAAAAACATGAAACATCTCATATTTTAGGCCCGAATCACAACGAAACAATAAATTACTAATAAGACACCAGATTTTCAACTTCTCATGCTAACAACTGAACTGTCTCTTTGTTGTTGTTGTTGTCATTGTTAAAAAGGGGTCTTGACGTGACATTTCCACCGTTTAACATCAGCGTGACGTGCACACACCGAGCAGTCTCGACAGCCACACAGTGCATGTAGAATATATATTGGTTGTCTTTGAGAACATTGAGTCAGAAGCTATCTGATGAGTGCGTGTTGAAGATTCTGATCAGACTTTGTGGATTCAAAGGCAGATACGGGCATGTAAGCAGATGTAGAGACGAGGGAGCATTCTCCGCGGAATTTGAGGGAACATCAGTTACAGAAGTAAAAGCATGACTTGACTGGGATCTCTCATGTGAACAATTTGGATCCGAACATAGTGTAATCCATGTCCTGTTGAATATTCATCCCCTTTTCACTATATTTTGAAACGTTGACATTATTGGATCGATGTTATGCCCAAAGATTTTACTCATATCAACAAGAACGGACAGGTAGTGTAGGCTTAGAACAGACTGCACTTATGTGCAGCCTGATTTTAGTCTATACACCTGCCAAAGCCATTGTAAAGGCAGGAATATTCCGGGATCAGCATGGCAAGCGTTAACATGGTCTTTTAAATCTCGATTGGTTGCTATAGTGACTGAAATAGATATCCGGCAACTAACGATCTTTGACCCATTCCAACACAATCCATCCTTTTGCGTCCCTATAGGAAACAAACTTTGGAAAAAATTGTGGAACATAAAGAAATTGCTTGTAACATTATCCTTTTTTCACCTAAAAAGACGAACGAGTTTAGAATTCAATCAACAAAAATTTTTTGAATGTGTAGTAATTGGGTTAAATAACAAACAAACCGTGCGTTTACGACGAAAAAGACAACGCCCGTCTTTCTTTGCTGTAGTTAGGGGAACCATGCCCTTTATCTTTTCAAGAAAAAGAAATGAAAATTCACACATACCGATCAATAACAAGGCAAACAATTTCTGTTTAAAATCTTCCATCATCATTCACTTAGGTAATTATTGACGATTCTTCATTTCAATGCAGAAATCTTCCCTTTTAGCTCACTATACTTCCTGGTTGTATGCTTCAATACACCTATAGTCCATATGACGTAATGGGTATTTGAGAATATACCGCCAATTTGACCCCCCCCCCTAAACCACAGAAATAAACCATCAAAAATCGAGTCTGTCTATCAATTCTTCCATTTGTGAGTCAGCAAGATAATATTTGTTTGTGGTATATTGTTGAGATCTTTAAATTTTCTTTTCGTATCGGAAGCAGACAAGAATGTGATAAGTGATTTTTCTTTGTAATGTGATACCATCGCGCCATTATTCCCACAATTGTCCTTGGTAGACAAAAATGGGAACATCTTATCCCATTACCTCACAGTGACGCTTTTTGACTCTCCGAAAGAAAAATAATTTAGAAAAAATGTGGTAGATGAAGAAAATGCTTGTAGAAAGCAATTTCTTAATTCCCTCCAATGTTTTCTATACAGAAAGTTGAAAAAATCTAAAATTTCGTAAAGTTTAAATTGTGGTCTGCAATTTCTTTCAATTATGGCAATTAACCTTGTTGAACCAATTTCTACACAAACACGCTTTTTGACGCCCCAATGAAAAAAAAAAAAAAAAAAAAAAAAACTTTGGAAAATGGAGAAATTGCTTGTTACAAGCAAGTTCATCCTTATCAATACTGTTTTCTACGACAAAAGACATAGCATTCTAAAATTTCAGGCATAAAAATTTTCGTCTACAGCTTCTTTGGATTTTGTCCAATCTGAAAAAATATTGTCATGTGATACTTGACAGAACAGGCCGAATTCCAAAATCAACGATCCTAATGATGGTATAATCATTCTGTGAAAGTTTAAACAGAATCTGATAAAAATCGTGGACTTAATTTTTTAGATAATTTTTCATAAGGCCCCCTTTCCCGCGTTTCTTGACGGGTCGGACCCTATTTCGAAACCAACGATCAAAATCTCTCTGTGAAAGCTAGAAGGGAATCCGATAATAAGTGTGTAATAAGGCGTTACTTGGCGGATCGGATGGGACCAAATTTTGAAAGGATGATCCTTATGATAGTACAATCATACAACCTAATAAAAACTTTGGACTCTAGATTGTTAACAAGGAAAAGTTAACGGGCGGACAGACAATCGGAATAACTCAAACCCGACTATATGACTATCGACTAGTAGAGCTAAAATTTGGTGGAAGAGTATCAAGCACTTTTTGAGGGTTTTTCAAAATTTTCGCTTCATCCCATAAATGGAAATAACCCCCCCCCCCACTCGTTTAAGCCATGTTTCTCAATGTAACAAAATTTCAAATCTTTTCCCCATGGTTTTATATAGATAAATGGAGTGTTCGTTTAACACAGCATTAGATTAAAATTTCAATCATTTTCATTTTCCCCCACAATCCTGCTTTAGTACGCTTCTCAAGAAACAAGAGTGGCATTGGCCCTGGTGCGCTCACCCGAGATAAAGGCTCTTTTTTCTTTCAATAGTCAAATTTAATGTTAAGGCTAGGTTAATGGTACAAGTGGGTATATCCCTATTTTATACATATATTGGTGTTGTACCTCGAGATCTAAAGGTCAAAATTTTAGCAATGTTCATTTAGCTTTTGTAAAAGAGGAACACCCAAGGAAGATTTCTGCCATATTTGGTTCAAATTGGCCCGATGTTTTTGGAGGAGATATCATTTAAAAATCCTACGTTTCTTAATAATCCCCCACCGACCTAGAGACCCGACTGTTATAATGTTAACAATTTAGGAAGAGGTTAATATACCGATGTTTCATGCAAATTATCAAGGCTCTGCGCCTTCTGGCTCAGGAGAAGATAATCAAAGATCTTTTTGAAATTTCACAAAATCTTAATGATTTTAACTATTTTAAAAAAGGTCAATATACTGATGCCCCATGCTGAATATCAAGGCTCTAGGCCTTCTGGGCCGGGAGAAGAGGATTTCCAAAAAGATATTTTACATGAGCACTTTGTGCTCAGGTGAGCTAAATTGCCATCGAAAACATTGTTGAAAACAAAGAACAAGTAATTTCTTCATTCCCATGATGTTTTCCATCTCAAAGGACAAACGCTTTTAAAGTGCAAGAGCAAAAAATGCTGTTTGCAAGTTCTTTGAAATTGGAAAAGACTTAATTTTGATGTCTGGCAATAGGGTGTAACAATTGCATTGACCTAGGACTTTCACCATTTTCCCACGCATAATTTACGCAATATACGACCCCTGGAGCAGAGACCTTTTTTATCCTAAGGGCATATTTTCCTGTAACATAGTGCAAAATTATTTAGTAATGCTACGTACCAAATATAAATGTCCTTCGCCTTATATTTCAGAAGAAGACTTTTGAAGTTCCTCTAATTGGGCTTTTTCCCAAATTCTGAATCTCTTGTGCAGGGCCATGTTTTATCCCAAAGCTATGATTTTAGCAAACATTGTAGAAAACCTGGTTATGCTATATACCAAACATGAATGCCCTAGTCTTTGTAGATTGGGAGAAGACTGTTGAACATGGTCTATATGAACATTACTATGAACTTTGGACACCCAGGGAAGGGGCGTTTTTACCCTACTGGCATAATTTAACCAAAATTGATAAATAACAACCAGACTATGCTTCGTTCCAACTATAAATGCCTCAGCCTTAAAGTTAAGATTTTTTTTTTAGCTTCAAATTTTGAGTTTTCCCTATTTTGGTCACCTTTTGCAGGGCCGTTTTTGACCCTAGGAGCACAATTTAAGTGAAACAGTACAAAACCATCTAGTAATGCTACATACCAAATACGAATGTCCTAGGCCTTATAGCTTACGACGAGAATTCTTTTGAACTTGTTCTAGTTAAGCATTTTTCCAAACGTTGGACATCATTTTTGACCCTATGGATTAATTTTTTTAAAACTTGGCAGAGAATCACATGGTTAAGCTACAAATGAAATATAAATGCCTTTGGCCTTGTAGTTTCTGAAAAAAAAAACCCAGAGAGTCAGAATGGCCCTTAAATCGCTCACCTGACTAATTTAAGAGAAAAAAAAACTTGAAAGAACACAGGCATGTTTCACCTTGAGCTATATCATTAAAGATTTCAAAGTAATAAACTGCCCCACCCTGCCACGCCTATATTTGGGGGGGTCAACCAAAGTTCTGCGAACAACTTCAGAAAAGGGTCACCCGAGGAATATTCATGCCAGGTTTGGTTGTAATTGGCCCTATAGATACAGATGAGAAGATGTTTAAAGATTTCAAAGTAAAAAAATGCCCGCCTATATTTGGAAGTCAATCAAAATTTTTGCTAACAACTTTTGAAAAGGGTCACTCAAGGAACATATATGCCAAGTTTGGTTGAAATTGGCCCAATGGTTACTGAGGAGAAGACGTTTCAAAATTTCAAAGTCAAAAACTGCCCCGCCCTGCCATGCCTACATTTTGGCATCAATCAAATTTCTGCAAACAAATTTTGAAAAGGGTCACTCAAGGAAGATTCATGCCAAGTTTGGTTGAAATTGGCCAAATGGATTCTGGGGAGATGATGTTTTAAGATTTCGAAGTAAAAAAGTGCTCCACCATATTTGGGCGTCAATCAAATTTTTCTTGAACAACTTTTGAAAAGGGTCACCCAAGGAATATTCAAGGTCAAAAACTGCCACGCCTGCCATGGTCATATTTTGAAATCAGACAAGATTTTTGCAAACAGCTTTTGAAAAGCCAAGTTTGGATGAAATTGGCCCAATGGTTACTGAGAAGATGTTTAAAGATTTCAAAGTAAAATACTGCCACGCCCTGCCACGCCCATATTTGTCTATAAATAAAAATTCCACGAACAAGTTTTGAAAAGAGTCAACAAAGGAATATTCATGCTAAGTTTGGTTAAAATTGGCCCCATGGTTATTGAGGAAAAGATGTTTAAAGATTTCAAACTCAAAAACTGACATGCCCTGCCACATACATATTTGGTTGCTAATCAAAATTCAGCTAACAACTTTTGAAAAGGGTCACCAAAGGAACATTCCTGCCATTTTTTTTTTGAAATCCGCCCTGCGGTTACTGAGGAGAAGATGTTTAATTATTGTTTAATTATTGACTCCTTCCAACTCAAGACGCACAAAAGGTGATCACAAAAGCTCACCTTGAGCATGTTGTGCTCAGGTGAGCTAATAATCAAAGATTTATTAAAATTCCCTTTTTTCAAATGCCACCGCAACCAGAGTTTTTCATTAAATGAAATTCATTTAACCCTCTCCTGTTTTTCAAAATTTTACACAAATTTAAAGGTTTTGCAGACAAAAATTTAATGTGGATTTAATTTGAAAAATAATAAAAAGAAATATTTTGGAAAAAGAAGAAATTGCTTGTTTTTTTCTACAATGTTTTCTCAATTATAAAAATCATGTAAAAACTTGGGATTGAACAGGAAAGGGTTAAAAACTTTCAAAAGAGCTTCACCCAAGGAACATCCCTGCAAAGTTTCAGTTTAATTGGCCTACTGGTTTTAGAGAAGATTTTTTAAAGGTTTACTAAAATTTCCCATTTCCAAATGCCCCGGCAATCAGACTTTTTCATGTAATAATATTCTGTAAACAACTTTTGTAGAGCTTCACCCAATGAACATCCCTGCAAAGTTTCAGCTTTTTTGGCGTACTGGTATTAGAGGAGAAGATTTTTAAAGAAATTTTGGACGATGGACAATGACTGATCATAATAGCTAAGCCCTGACCTGTATGTCAATACCAATTAATGTCCACTTAAACAAATTGAATAAGTCCATCTCAGAAATCATTTTTACTGGTATGATAAAGGACTTTACAGCATTGCTGCATGCAAAATTGACAAATTGCTGGTCCCATTCACTAAGCTCCAACAGGGAATTCGACTTAAAAAATATGAAATGGCATTATTTTGCAAAATTTATAACGAGATAAGTAAAATGGTTGATTAGCCAGCAACCTGTCAAATAGTATATATATATATATATATATATATATATATATATATATATATATATATATATATATATATATATAAAGTGGTTTTTTTTTTTTTTTTTCCTTGTTTTTTATACATGTAACTTTGTAACTTGAGTCGCTCTCAAACACACAATTCAGACTTATTTGCACCCCAGGGATTGTTTAACCCTTTACTGTTTTTCAAAATTTTATACTTGTCCAAAATTTTCCAATGTTTTCTCAAGTGTAAATCAAAAGGACATAAAATTTTGGATCGTACGGGAAAGGGTTAAGAATGGAATGAAGAGAACCGCTTAAAACAATAGAATCTTTTTTACGTTAAGAAAAATTTTGCAATATCAAATAAAATTTGATATTAAGTAAATCAACAACAGAAATTTTAAATAATTACCATACAAAAGAAGTTCTTTTTCCTTCTTTCACTCAAAATAAGACTTTGTTTTAAACTCTTAAAGCTCTTTACATTTTTTGCCATCGGAATTAAACCCCAAACAATCCCACATTTCCACAGCTTTAGAAACATTGTGGAAAATGAGGAAAAGGCTTGCAATAAGCAATTTCTTCATTTTCCTCAATGTTGTCTACCCCACAAAAGAAGTAATTTTCTGCAACTCCATTGGATTTGGACCAGTCTAAAAAAATTTGTCTGGTATGTGTTGAACAAACTTCACAATTAATCTATAATAAAAATTTGAATAAAACGAACACTATTCCAAACATTTACACTTGATGTCCAAAATTGCTGCCCATCACGTTTAACTTTATACTACACATTTACAACTTTTTTACACCCTCAAAAAATTTAGGGTAATATTTTCTACCCTGGCAAACAATTATTTTTCAATTTACGTATTTTTGGAATCATCATCTGCAACCTCTTTCCACTTGGACCAGTGTCAAATTTTGTTACGTGGTTCAAATTAGTCTATTCTCACACAATGATTCTTTCTGACCCCTCTCCAGAAAATAAAATTTGGGAAACAGCGTGAAAAGTGAAGTTATTGCTTGCATACAGCAATTTCTTCAGTTTTCACAATGTTTTCAACAAGCAATTTCTTCATTTTTCAAAATGTTTTCCACCAAAAAAGTTGACAAATTAATATCTCATAAACTTCAAATTGTAGTCTGCAACTTCTTTCAATTTTCACAAGTCTAAAATTTTGCTGAATCATAGTGGATTGAGTGACCATTCTGGGAGCATGAAATGAATAGACTGTATTACATTAGGCAGGCTGAAAATGGTTTATAACACATCTCAACAAAAAGCTGTGGAAAACATTATGGATCATGAAGAAAGTGCTTGTCACAAGCAATTTCTTCATTGCTCACAATGTTTTCTATCAAAAGAGACATTTTTAAAAAAAATTTTTCTAAAAAAAATAGAATTGTCATCTGCAACCTCTTCCATCCAATTTTGACTAGTTTAGAATTTTCTCACATTGGAGTGGGTTAAAGATCAAATTTTGTGCATATTTCCTTATGTTTATTCAATGGTCCTGATGGGGGGGAGAATAATTTGGCACATGTCCTCTCTATTATATCTTGGTGTGCCTCTCCAAACATGTTTTCAAATTGTTTCAATTTCAAGGTAAAATCATAAAACTGGGATGTATTAACCCTTTCCTGGTCAAACCCGAGATACTACGACTCTATGATTTCATACTTGAGAAAATATTGTGGCAAAAGAAGAAATTACTTGTAACAAGCAATTTCTCCTTTTCCCACAATATTTTCTACCACATAGGATGGTTTCATTTCAAATTGAATCCCATCTTCATTGTCATCTGCAACCTCTTTGAATTTGGACCAGTCTAAAAATTCAAAAAACTGGAAAGAGTTAAGCTTGGATGAAGAATGCCTCCATTTTTTGACAATGGATTTCAACATTGAAAGTTGACCCAGTTTGTCTGTCTCTTGAGAATTTTTGACATGCTCTGTACCTATATTTCTTAATCCATTCTGACACAATCTCACAACCTTGAGAACAAGAGCCATGTCGGACATGGCCATCCCCCGCCATAAAAGCTTGATAGTAAACTGAAGCCAGTTAGATTTAGGCTTCTTGTGCACTGCATTTCTTCTCAATGAGTTCGATAATAGCTATTATACTTTCAGAGATATTCTCAGGATAAAATCTAAGTCTTTAAAACAACAAAGGGCAATAACTCCAAAATTATGCAAGCAAGAGTTGTGATTCTTGTGCTCTCCACTTCTCGTCAATGAGATCTATCCACCTATGAAGTTTCAAGTTAATAGCTATTATACTTTCAGAGATATGCACTGGACAAAATCTTAGTCTTTTAAACTACAAAGGGCAATAACTCCAAAATTATGCAAGCAAGAGTTGTGGTTCTTGTGCACTCTACTTCTCCTCAATGAGATCTATCGAAGTTTCAAGTTGATAGCAATCATACTTTCAGAGATATGCTCTGGATAAGTTTAATGACGGAATGACGGAAGGAAAGATACCATTACTATATCCTTTCGCCGAAACGGCTGGGGAAAATTATGGATCTGTGAGCACTTGTGTTGTGCGTAACTGGAAATGTAACCTAAAAAACATTTTTGATGGGTACATTCAGAGTGATATCTGTGTTTCTTCCAGTTTGTCTAATTGGCTGAAGTTTTTGCCTCACACATCAATTAAAAAAAAAAAAAAACATGAGTACAGAACAATTTTTGTGATATTGCACAAAACAAAATTCCATAAAAAGTACTTAAACCCATTATCATACAATCACATGTTTTGACACCCCGTAGAAAAATTTTTTGAACATCATCTTGAAAAAACAGAAATTACTTATTACAAGCAATTTCTTCATTAACCACTGTTTCTTCTACCCTAACCCCCCCCCACCCCCCCCTAAAACCAAAGATATTTAACCTATTCCCACACAAGATTTTAGACTGGTCAAAATTGAAAGAAGTTGCAGACGAAAGTTTCAAGTTGATGGAATCTAAAATCTAATTGTCTTTTGGGGTTGAAAACATTGTGGATAACGAAGAAATTGCTTTTTATCAAGCTATTTCTTCATTTTCCACAATGTTTTTCAAAACTCTTTAATTGAGGGGTGTAAAAAGGAGGGCTTGAGTGGGAATAGGTTAAAATCTCTTGAAATTGTCCTCTGCAACATCTTTCAATTTGGACTAGCCTAATATTTTGCTATGAGGATATACTAATACAATCCATGCAAATTGACATATTTCTAAGAAATATCCCTTGCTTTTTTTCCAGATGAAAAAAATAGACTATTCCAAATTCAAAGAAGATGTAGACAACACATTTATGTTGATTTTTTTCTTTTTTTTTTTTTCTTTATTTTAGGTGTAGAAAACAGTTGAAAATGAATAATTTGCATGTAACAAGCAATTTCTTCATTTTCAACAATCTTTACCAAAAGATTTTTTCTTTTGGGTGTCATTGGTTGGGAATAAGTTAAATCAAATAAATGGAAATGAAGTAAGAATTTTTTAGGTATAAATTGAAAAGCATTTGTTTAACCTTGACTCAATACAGTATGGACAAATAATATTCCTTTCGATTCTTAAATGAATTTTTGTCTGCAAGTTTTATCGATACGTTCATATCTTGATTTTTGTTGTCCGTTACTTTTTTAAACCCATTCTCACATACAGTTTTTTAACATCCTCAAAAATATACAAATGTTTTCTACCCTAGAGGACAAAAAATAATTGAGACTCCATCAACTTAAAATTTATGTCTGTGACTTCTTTCAATTCGTACCATGGTGAATTTTTGTCATCTAGTAATGGATTAACCCATTCCCATACAATGACACTTTTGGACGCCTCTCTAGGAAAACAATTGGGGAAACATTGTTGAAAATGAAGAAAATGTTTGTAACAAGCAATTTCTTCATTTTCAACAATGTTTTCTACCTAGGAAGTTGAAAAAATCCAAAATTTCATAAACATTAAATTGTCATCTGCAACTCCATTCAATTTGGACCAGTCTAAAATTTTGTTGTATGGTAATGGTTTAAGTCATGAACTCGGCAATGAGCGGTTTAGATTCCAGAACCCCTTCTGATTCAAAAGCTTGTTGAATTGGAGTTCGTTGTAATGCAGAAATGTCTTTCATATAATTCAACATGTCAAAAATCTGCTTGACCCTTTCCTCCACGTTTTTGTGATGAGCCTTAATCTCGTACACCAGGCAGTCCAACAACTTATTGTAAATGACCTCGACTGTTGACCTGTCTTCAAGGACACATCGATCTGCATAAAAGAGTTATTTTGATACAGGCTACCAGTCAAACAAGAGGTCCTATATCATTAACTGAGTACAACAGCTCTTGGCTTAACCCAGTTGGAGAAGTTTTCAAAATATTTCTGTTATTGGATTTCACAACAATTTGATCTAGAATTGATGGTTTGATTCAGTTTGATAGACCAGTATAAGACACCAGCGATTGGTAAATTATTTGCCTAACTATGTGATCTCTGCCTGAAAATAAGCCTATACTCCAAAGCAATACTTATAAACCTATGAAATTTTTTCCCAGGACTCTGATAAGGGTCACTAAAAAGATCATTCCTGTGAAGTTTGGTTTGAATCCATCCTCCCAGAAGAAGAATTTCAAAGTTTTCGCTACATACCATATACATGTATAGCAAAGCATTACAGCCATGTTTTGTTAAAGGAGCACAATTTTTAGAAAGAATTCATGTCACCAAAGGGTCATGAAAGAAGTTTAAGACGACAATTCGAAGTTTATGTAATTTTAGATTTTTTTTTTCAATTTTCTGGATAGAAAACATTGTGTAAAATGAAGAAATTGCTTGTTAAAAGCCAGTTTAAGCAAGAGCTTAACTAGACATTGTCGCAAAGCAGACTAATACCCCCCATATGCAAGTGCTATCTGCAAAAGGGCCATAAAAAAATTGGCTTTTTTAATTAAAGGGCTATAAATCCATCAAAAATCAATGGACCATATCCATAATAGGATATGCACATGTTTGACTAATACCGAGTGTTTCTGTAAAATTTGAATCAAATCCGTCCAATGGTTGCTGAGAAATTGAGCGGACATGATTTTTCACTTAAGGGCCATAACTCCGTCAAAAATCAATGGACAGTAACCATATGGAAGGGAAACGAAAAAGCTACAGACACAGACCTACGGACAGACAAACAAGCTGACTCCTATATATCCCCCTAACAAAGTTAAGGGGGGTATAAAAATCAATCTTTTTTGACCCTCATGAAGGCCTACAGGTGCAGTCAGACCTTTGATTGAAAGCAATTTTGCATGACAAAGGTTAAGTATAATATTCTCATTGTGCGGGACAAGTAAAAACCAAGAGCCGTCAGAAACGGATTATGCTCCCCGATTAAGGCTTCTGTCACAAAACTGTAAGCCATTATTGGAAAAAAAAACTTCTTATTGAATGCAACTATAGTTTGAGAGTTCAGTTCACAAGAAATTTGGAATTTTGAAGGAATCTGTTTGGCTTCACAGGCCTGATTCTAGTAAAATTCAATATCATTATATGGTAAAGGGTTAAAACATTTCATGATAACCAATGAAAAATGTCCACATAAAAAATATGAAGACTCTAACTTGAGTAGTCTTACAGAAACAATAGACTGATTTATTTTAGAGAAGGAGATATACAAAATGTGAAGCTACATGGCATTAAGCCCCCTTTTAACATGGTAGGTTCAGTTGGTCATTGTAACCAATCAAAAGTTAAGGCCAATGTAAGTTTTTGCAGGACAAAAAGAGAGCTTACATAAAGCTAATAACATTAAGTCCCCCTTTACCATGACACATTTTTTAAAGGTAAATTTTCGATAGTTTAAGGTCAAGAGGATTGGGTTTACTACTCAAATATGAAAATTCTGACAATTAGACTAGGAGAAATTGGCAAAAAACTATTTTTTATATGACGTAGCCTTGAATTGAAAAAATTCAAAAAAGGTGTTTTGGAAATTTCCTAAGAAGTTATGAAATTTTATCCAATTAGGCCCAGGGGTTCCTGAGATATGGCACCGGACGGACAGACAGACAGACACACACACAAGCCAGCCACTATATGCTCCCCTGAAAATTTTTTGGGGGAGCATAAAATAGGATTTTTCCAGCCCTGTTAACTATTGATATATGACATGACTCTTTTTAATAAAATAGTATTTCAGCTGAGCTATTGAAGAGTTTTATGAGAATGGGTTAACATCTCTTACCTGGGAACACAACAGTAATTGCCCTTAGTATTGCAGTCTCCCTCTCTGAAAGTTTGAGGAGATCAATTTTTGAGATCAAATCAATCTTTCTTCTCACAAACTCCTTCGATAAAGCCTTGGCAAGATCGTCAAAGCTACAATGATGGCCGTCGGGCATTGTCATTATTCTGTGAACTTTGTCAAAGCAGATCATACCTCCACTCAGTAAACTTTCTGATTTAGAACCTGTAAAGAAATAAGAAATGATAAAATTTTAAATTGGTCCAAATTTAAAGTAACTGCAGCAGATGACAAATCAAAGTTTATGAAATTTCAGATATTTTCAACTTTCTGAGTAAACAACATTGTGGAAAATGAAGAAATTGCTTTATGCATCAAAAGCATGATTATGTCAGAAGAGTAGTAAATAAGGAGTAAGTAAGATTTAGCTTTTTTTTTAATTTCTTCTTATAATATTTATAGTAGAAAATCATTGAGGGAAATGACAAAAAATCATTATGGTGGCCTATAAAGCTCACTTGAGCCTATGATAGGTCTAGGCTTTATATAGTTTGAGAAAGTTGTTAAAGATTTCCAGCTTTTTAATCAATGTTTTCTCTCCAGAAAATTGAAAAAATCTAAAATTTCATAAACCTTGACCCATTCCAACACAATGATGCTTTTAAAAGCCCTTCAAGAAAAAATCTTAAGAAAACTTTTGGAAAATGAAGAAATTGCTTGTAACAAGCAATTTCTTCATTATCCTCAATGTTTACTAACCAGAAAATCGAAAAAATCTAATATTTCATAAACTATTAATTGTCCTCTGAAACTTCTTTCAATCTGGACAAGTCTAATACTGTGTTGTGTGGTAATGGGTTAAAGTATAGCCTGCAACTCTTTTTAATTTGGACCAGTCTAAAATGTTGCTGTCTAGTAATGGGTTAACCCTTTCCTGTTTTTCAAAATTTTAGACTTGTCCAATTTAAAAGAAGTTGCAGACGACAATTAAAAGTGAGTGCAATTTGAAAAGTAACCAACCTTTAGGGTAGAAAATATTGTGGGATAAGAAGAAATTGCTTGCAAGCAATTTCTTCTTATCCCACAATATTTTCTCAAGTATAAAAACTCAGAGACGTAAAATCCAGGGATTAACCAGGAAAAGATTAATGTTCTTTCTTTGTGTAAAATCTATTAAATTCATAATAAGTTTAACTCCATGTAATGTATACCCTCATGCCCTACTTTGAAACAACAAAATTACTGGTTATGGTTGTTAGTCTTTGGGTGATATTGTTGTTTAATATTGGTTCAAGGGTTAAATTTCTAGAGTTATTTCACATGAACCAATATCTATCTTGTCAGACTAACATTCTGAATAAATCTCAAGGCTAAATCAATTCCTATTTTTTGAAAATTTAGACTTGTCCAACTTGAAAGAAGTTGTAGACTCCAAATGAACACGAGTGCAATTCAAAAAGTAAAAGTTACAAACAATCTTTGTCTACACCTCCTACAAAAACAGGAATATTCTGGGTTCAGCTTCAGAGAAGTAATGAGCTATACAAGATCAAGAGTCTGCCTATTGACTCCCACAGGAGTTCCAATTTTGATTTTAAACAGCATTAATTTGCAAAATTTATGGCCAGCAGCATGTAACAAACATGAAGACCACGATGGTCATTTGCTCACCTGAGTATAATAGCTTAATGTTATATACAAATTTCAGTAATTGTTTGAAGTATTTTAGGCATTGATACATGACGAACATTAAAGCTCAAGACCTTATTGTTTAGGAGAAGAAGATTTTCAAAGATTTCCTTCTTCAATCCTATGTTGATTAGGGATCGCACAGAAAGGGGCTAATTTTCAGACCACAGTTATTCTTTGAAGAGCTTTGGTAGATGGTCAATAGATAATACTAAATACCAAATATCAAAGCTCTAGGACTTCTGGTTCGGGAGGAAAAGATTTTTTAATTTTTTTTTCACTTAGTTGCCATGGTGACCAGAGTACTTCATGGATTTCAATTCTTTGAAGTATGTTTAAAGAGCATGACCTAAGGAACATTTCTCTTAAATTTTGTTGAAATCATGGTTTGTTTAGGAGGAGATGATTTTTTTTGTAATTATAAGCAGTTGGATGGATAGATTGAGGCTGGATGGTGACCAGTCACAATAGCTCATCTAGAGCACTTTGTGCTTAGGTGAGTAAAATAGTAGAATGGTTGATTTGCGGCCTAAATGCAATTAGTAAAGCTTGAATAACCTGTAGTTAGGACGTTAAAGTCACCAAACCAACAAAATTGCTTCACATGAATGGAGGCCAATGTCAGAGTTCAAATTTCACACATAGTCTAAATGAATGATTTGGTTGGTCTATTGTTTCTTTGTTTGACAGCCATGATTCGTGAAATGTAAGATTTGTGGGAAATATGTGGGGACTATAAATCGGGTAATTTTCGCGTTGTCTTATTTTGCATGAGCAGGGCCCAAAGACTTATTAGCGAGTTCATGAATTTGCAAGTGGCCTTATGGTACTTCAGTAATTTACGTAAAATCCCCGGAAATACCGGCGAAGAAAAAATTCTATATATGATTGCAGCCCGATTTGATACCGACTTTTGAATAGATTAATAACTTTTTATCCATTTAAGAACAATTTTAACACATCCTCTATACTCATAGTATGATGTTGTCTCTCCTGAAATTGCTGTAAGAATGCAAAGTATCTGTAAAAGATTCAGGACTTTTTTTATTCATTTTTTTTATTTTATTTTTTTCTTTTATTATTTATTTTTTTTTATTTTTTGATTATTATTATTTTTTTTTCTATTTTTATTTTTTTGAAAGAGCTTAAAAACCCTTATCAAAATGAAGTTTCAGGCTGTAAATGCGCTTACACCCATAAAGCACTAATGCATATGATGCTAGGTTTACCAAACTGTCATAAAATGAAATAATTATATCCCGTGTCAAAACAATTGTTTTAATTTTGATTGATTTATTTTGCATCGCCCCCTTTCAATTTGATGAAAGGCTCTAAGAGCCTATGCAGTAAAGAGTCAGTTACAAATTTTTAGCTCTTTGAGGTCTAATTGTAGTCGCCTTGAATTTTATCACCTTGTCTGCTTTCCATTGTTATGGTTGTATACTTGTTCAATAGACTAATTGGAGTAACTTGGCAGATTATAAAATTTTGTTGTTTGCCAAAGATTCTTCCTGTTCTCAAAACTGCTTTATTCGGTTTTTATGCCGAGAAGGTGACAATGCCCATACGAATGAAATAAAGATGGATGATGCCGAAATAGGTAAATCATTTGATCTCGGTCCACGGCTTACTTCAGACATCTCCGTATTTTCTGTACAAAATAGTTCAATTTAAGGGAGATTCTTGAATTTGTGGGCTTGTTGTCTCATGAATATTAGCGAGAATACCTTGCTAATAAAACCCAATTTACAGTAGTTTTCTCAATTTTTGTGGAGAACTCTATCGTTTTCTCAAGTTTTAATCTGTTAATTTGTGAACTGTTTCCTGCAAAAAATGTAATAACCCCTTACCAGATGACAAAGTTTTAGATTGGCCAAACTTAACCATTGCCATGCTGAACCAGGAATATTCCTGTTTTGACAGGAGGTATAGACAAAGATCATCCTGCATATTTGTATAGTCTGATCTTTATCTTCACACCCTGTCTATCACATTGAAACCAAATTTGTTTATAGAAAATAGTTTCAAAAGAAATGATGACCCATAATCAAGAACCAAGTGCTTTCAGTCCTTTGATTTGGACGCAATGCTGAGACAGCTATTTATTCAGCGTGACAAGGGTAAAAACAAGTTGCACACTTTTATTAGTTGATGAAATTTTAGAAATCTATATCTTCTCTGGTAGAAAATATGGTGGATAATGAATCAATTGCTTACATCATTCCTTTTCTACATTTCCTACAATGTTTTCTACAGCTTCTTTTCTTAACCCACTCCCACACAGTGAAATTTTTGACTGGCCCAAATTGAAAGAAGTTGCAGATGACAATTTAAAGTTACTGAAATTTTGGATTTTTTCAACTTTCTAGGTAGAAAACATTGTCGAAAATGAAGAAATTGCTTGTAACAAGCAATTTCTTCATTTTCCACATTGTTTTCCAAAGCTTTTTACTTGAGGGGCGTAAAAAGGAGGGATTTAAGTGGGAATGGGTTAAGGCGTAATAAAAAGTGGGATTGTGTGAGAAATAGATAAAAAAGATAAAATAGATAAAAAAGATTTTAACGTACATTTCAGTAACTTTGCCTGGTCCTGTAAACAAACGTTTTTAAAACCCGGAATATCTTTAGCAAACTTTATCAATGTCATAACTGTGTTTTCAACAAACCCCGTCAACCAGTTAATTTCCGCTGTTGCTTTTTCGTCTTGATTACTTGGTCCACTAGTTGAACTTGTCTGGTCTTTGAGACTTTGCTGCAATAACAATATACATGATGGATCACTCCTTATAAATCCCTTAACCCATTACCAGATGACAAAATTTTAGACTTAGTTTAAAGTCCTAATTGAAATAAGTTGCAGATGACAAATTTATGATGATGAAATCTTTAAAATCTTTACCTTTTGGGCTGGATAATATTGTGGATAATGAAGAAATTGCTGGTTACAAGCAAATTTCTTCATTTTCTACAATGTTTTACAAAGCTTTCATATCGAGAGGTGCTTAAAAGCATAATTATATGGGAATGGGTTAATTTTAAGTCTACTTGTCAACCAGTCAAATTGCAGTTGCTAAAGCACCAACCCATTGGTTCTAGGTATTTCTCAAAATATTTCTACAACAAAATCCTAGTCAGGATTGCCATTCCTACTTTGGTGATTTTGTCAGCGATTGCTTAGAAGAGACAAATGGCTATATCAAATTATGGAAAGAATGTTGGTAGAGACGGGTTTGAATACTTGACTCTATCATTTGCAGTGTACTGAGCCACTAAGTATGCTTTCTCCAAATAGAAACTCCTACCCTATTTGACCAATCGCGGCTGTCAATCAAGCAATAAACCAACCAATCAAATAATTAATTCAGCCTGGGCCTGAGCCTGTCAACTCCGAAATTGGCGCCATTTTTGTTTTCCTTTATTGTTGGTTTCGCGACTTAAACGTCATAACTACATTTAGGTCATCAACCAACCATTTTACTTTTTTGTTACATGCTACTAACTATAAAGTTTGCAAAATAACGCTGTTAAAAATCAAAGCGGAACATCCTGTAGGAGTTAATGGGCGGGGCCTAGGGAATCAGTAGGCGGGGCCAGTGATAGGTCAATACAAGAAGTAGCTCCAACATGATAGTTAGGGGGACATACTCCAGTGTTCATTTAACCCATTACCACAAAACAAAACTTAATACTGGTCCTAATTGGAAGATGGTGGCAGACGACAAAATAATGTTGGTACAATATAACAAGAGGATCATGATGGTCCTACATTTCTCCTCTGAGTATGAAGGCTTTATGATATTATACAAAATATCAACACTCTAGGCCTAATGGTTTATAGGGAGAAGATTTTCAAAGATATCCTTCTTTAATCCTATCTCAAATCAGGGATTGCTCAGAAAGGGCTAATATTCAGGGTACAGTAGTCCTTTGGTGATTTTTGGTAGAAGATCAATAGGTATTGATCCATACCTAATTTAAAGCTTTAGGGCTTATGGTTTTGGAGTAAAAGATTTTCAAAGATATCCTTTATCCCTATGGAAAATCAGGGATTGCACAGAAAAGGGCCAATTTTCAAGATACCATAATTCTTTGAAGCACTTTGGTAAAGGATGGATAGATGATGATTAATCCCAAATATCAAAGATCAAGGCCTTATATTTGGGAGAAAAGGATTTCAAATGATCTCCTCAATTATTACTAAGTAAAATCAGGGATCGCACAGAAAAGAGCTAATTTCACAGTACATTAAATCTTTGAATCCTTTGGTAGAGTATCAATAGATTATGATACCAAATGTCAAAGCCTTAGACTTCATAGTTTGGGTGGAGAACGTTTTTTAAAAAAAATGTTCACTTGTTTGCCATGGCAACCAAAGTTCTTCATGGATTTCAATTCTTTGAAGTTTTAAAGTATTTTGAAAGATCATGACCTAATGATCATTTCTGTAAAGTTTGGTAGAATTCCATGGTTAGTTTACAAGAAGATTTTTGTAATTGTTAACAGACTGACAGACAGACCCTGGATGACGACTGATCACAATAGCTCACCAAGAGTACTTAGTGTTCTGGGGAGCAAAGCAAAGACAAACACAATGTTTTCTACCAAGAAACTTGAAAAAATCTAAAATTTCATTGACTTTGAAATGTCGTCTGCAACTCCTTTCAATTTGGACAAGTCTAAAATTTTATTTTGTGGGAATGGGTTAAAGAAACAATTGAAAGATTGTCACACCCAATGAGCACCTGCTGAAAAGACATTTGAGCTAAAATTGTAGCATCTGGAGTGCACACAATGTAAAAGTTGCTGATGGACAACTGACAGAGCCAAATAATAATAACTCACTATATGATCACATGGAGTTAACCCTTGTTATGCGTAATAAATTTCTTTCTCAAAATAGCAGTCAAAGGGCTGAAGGCACTGGATACCTTGATAAAGGGTCAAAATTTCATTTGAAAATTGCTTTATCAACAACAGTTACTGTTACTTAACCCTTTCCTGGACAAACCCGGGATTTTACGTCACTGTGATTTTATACTTGAAAAAACATTGTGGAAAAAGGAGAAATTGCTTGTAACAAGCAATTTCTCCTTTTCCCACAATATTTTTTACCACATAGGCTGGTGCATGCATTTTCCATTGTCGTCTGCAACCTCTTTCAAATTGGACCAGTATAAAATTTCTTAAAAGGAAAGGGTTTAACCATTACCAGACATCAACATTTTAGACAGGTCTAAATTAAAAGGAGTTGCAGACAGCATTTAAGTTTATGAAATTATAGATTTTGTCAAATCTTTGGGTAGAAAACATTGTTACAACAATTTCTTCACTTTAAACAATGTTTTCTGAATTGTTTTTATTGAGGGGCCCCTAAAAGCTTCACTATGTGGGAATTTGCTGAGGGGACAGACAGGTTGTGTAGACATATGTGCATGCTGATCTTTGTCTATACCTCCTACTAAAACAGGAATATTCTGGGTATGACAAGAGTAAAAAGCAAATGATGTTCCTTTAAAGAAAGCTTTAAAGAAAGTGGCATGTTTCTGAGCAAACGAAAGTAGAAAAAATTTGTTACAACACTATACTTAACTTTGAAGAAAAACTCTGATTCAAACATATTCATTCTTCCGATGACTTTAGATTGTATAGACTATGTCAAAATCATCTCCGAGAATCAAATATTTGGAAAGGAGCTAAAGTTAACCCAAGAGCATTAACCCCTATGAAATTTCTAGCCAATATTTGTTGTAAGAGACCACCTAATGAAGCCAAAATATGCATTCATTGTCAGGGTGCCTTCTAAATAGAAAAAGAACATGTCCAATACTTGATTATAATTGCATCAACAGCCATGGGCTCTTTTCTCGTCTGTGTTCAGAATTGAAAAGAATAAATACTAATCTAGGAGTATTCCATACTTGTTAGGAAGAATTGACGACTGCTTAGAAACTTTTATTGACTTAGAAATATAGCCACTGTTCTTGATAAGATGTGCAAAGTTTCTGAAATATATATACATGTAAATGTCGTATTTGAATTACCAAAATCTCATAACTCCAGCTTACTTAAGCTCGAATCACATGATTTGATTGAGTTCTAGACAATATATACTTAGTATGAGTTTCTTGATGTAATTTTGAACCATGTATATGAATTACAAGGGGACCATGATGGTCCTAGATGGCTCACCTTAATTGTCTGCTGTTAAAAAAAATGCAACTAGAGACAATTAACTATAACCAGTTTCATGAAGATTGAGGCAAAACTGTGACTTCTATATTGTAAACAAAGAAATTTTCATTATGGCCCCTTTTCCTGTGTTATCCTATAGAACCTTCCCATTATCTATAAGGTTCATCTTTATGACCAAACAAGTATCCCGACCAAGTAACATGACAATTGAGCCAAAATTATGACCTCTAGAGCGGTAACAAAGAAATTGTAATTAAGGCCCCTTTTCCTGTGTTTTCCAAATGTACCTTCCCCATCCTTGTGACTAAACAATTATTCTGGCCACTTTTCATGAAAATTTAGCCAAAATTGTGGTCTCTAGAGTGTAATCAAAGAAATTGTCATTAAGGCCCCTTTTCCTGTGTTTTCCAATAAAACCTTCCCATAATCAATAGGGTTCATCCTCATGCCCTAATAATTATTCTGGCCTAGTTTCATGAAGATTAAGCCTAAATTGTGGCCTCTAAAGTGTAAACAAAGAAATTGTCATTAAGGCCCCTTTTCCTGTGTTTTGAGAAGGATCCTTCTAATGATCGATAGCGTTCATCTCTATGACCTAATTATTATTCTGGCAAAGTTTCATGAAGATAGAACCATATTTGTTGCCTCTAGAGTGTAAACAAAGAAATTGTCATTAAGGCCCCTTTTCCTGCGTTTTTCAAATTGAACCCTCCCATAATCAATAGAGTTCATCCTCATGACTTAACAATTATTCTCACCAAGTTTCATGAAGATTGGATCAAAACTGTGGCCTCTAG
Source organism: Fragum fragum (assembly GCA_946902895.1). NCBI lineage: Eukaryota > Metazoa > Mollusca > Bivalvia > Cardiida > Cardiidae > Fragum > Fragum fragum. Next base: position 22,095,079 of record OX336382.1, on the reverse strand, counting down.
AGTGTAAACACTTCAATTATTGACGCCGCACGCCGCAACAACCCACTACCCACAATGGACATTCAACAATCACAAAAGCTCACCATGAGCACCATGTGCTCAGGTGAGCTAAAAATCAGAACAGTAGCACTCATATTTCTTTATATAGTTTGTAATTATATACATTGTATTGTAAATTATTTTGTAAATTGTGATAAATAATCAGAGAATGGAGGCAATTAAGTTATATTTATATAAATTAACATGGTTTGAAAGTACGCAACAAATCTTGTAGTCGTAACTAATGTGACACCAAAAAGATCGAAATTTCAGAATGTAAATGTTCCAATGCTGTACAAGCACTTGCACAATCCCTTCTCCTAAGGTGGGAATGAATCAATCATGTTTTCTCACACATGATTTATAATCACAAGGCTTCCAATGAGCAGTTGTATAATTGATTTACCATCCCCTAATTTGACAGCCTCTTAGCCAGATTACCAGTATTGCAAATGGTAACCAAGCAACTTCCAGTATTTTCCAGGTGACTTTGATTTTGATTTGATCAGCAAACCTGGCAAAATTTTATGAAATTAGGCAAATTTTCCTCCTGAGTCGCCAACTCTGCAAAGTTCTGATATATGAAAAGAATCTAACAATATCAGCTAGGTAAAAGTTTTTGAAAAGAAGGTCACAGGGTCAAGGCACATGGTACCATGTGAAAGCCTATCATATGTATTTATGAAGTTTGATGGCCCTGGATTTAGAATATTTAGAAAATATAAGCAAGGTCACAGTTTTTAGTACAAGATTTTTTTAAACCCTTTCCAACAAAATTATGTTTTTTGACACCCTTTAATCCTTGTCATGCTGTATAAATTACCTAACTGAAATGCTGTCAAATCAAAGGGCTGAAAGCATTGATAGCACTTGTTGTTCAAAAATCAAAATTTCTTTTAGAAATCAACTTCATGAACAACTCTGGCAGGAAAAGTAGAAGCAGGAGGTGTAGACTAAGATCAGCCTGCACATAAGTGCAGTCTGATCTTAGTCTGCACCTCCTGCCAAAACCGGAATATTCCGGGCTCAGCATGACAAGGGGTAAAAAACAATCTGTAAAACATTGCAAGCAATTCCTTCATTTTTACACATGTTTTCTTTCTATTAAGTTGTAAAAATCTTAAACATCAAAAAAGTTCAAAGTATTAAGTGTGTAATTAAAGTCTAATGGTTGTAGGTAGAAGCATTTAGAAAATAAAGGCATGGTTATCCCTTGTCATGCTGTATAAATTACCTTACTGAATTGCTGCATAATAAAAGGGCTGAAAGTACAGATAGGACTTGTTGTTCAAAAATCAATAATTTTTTTAGAAATCTTTTACATAAACAACTCTGGCAGGAAAATTACAAGCAGGAGGTGTAGACCAAGATCAGACTGCACTTATGTGCAGGCTGATCTTGGTCAACACCTCCTGCCAAAACCGGAATATTCTGGGTTTAGCATGACAAGGGTTACCGTTTTTAGATAAAGTTCTGGCTTAATTTGTTGTAAAATGGGTCAAGGTCACAGAACTTGGAGCTAAATGCAGAGCCATCACCTGACAATTACCTGTGTGAAATATAAAGACCCAAATATTGAAAGAAAAAGATATATAGACTTGAACCAAACTAAAATGTGTATTAAACCATTCCCATACAATGACACTTATAGAAGCCCCCAAGAAAATACACTTTGGAAAACAGTGTGGAAAATGAAGAAATTGCTTGTTTCAAACAATATCTTCATTTCAAACATTGTTTTCTACCTAGAAATGTGAAAAATCTAAAATTTCATAAACTTTGAATGATTGTCTGCATCTCTTTTCAATTTGGACCAGTCTAAAATTTTGCTGTTTGGTAATGGGTTAAACAGCGATAGTGTAAAGGACCTTTTTTTTGTTGAACTCTTGAGTGTTTTTGAACCCTTGTTATGCTTAATTAAATCCATATGCAGATTTGCACTAAATTCAAAGAGCTAAAAGCACTGCAATGCTTGATATTGTGGGCCATTACTTTTTTGTTACATGTATTTAGTTCTTTTTACAAGTCTGTAACTGAAATGCCAAACAGGTGGTTTAAACTAAGATCAGACTGCACATATGTGCAGGCTGATCTTAGTCTATACCTCCTGCCAAAGCAGGGTTAAGCATGATTAGTGTGAATATAAACTTTACTGTACTTACAATGTAGGCAGTATGCTTTTGCCTTAACGACTCTTTATTCTTTACAAATGGAGGGATCTGAAAGGAGGTCTGGGCATTCATCAAACTAGTTATAATGGCTTCCATCTCATTCAGACCTGTTATTAGAAACAAAATTAAGATCAACAGAATGACAATAAAAAGGCTATTTAACGCCTTATTAGATTGATTGATTGAATGGGATTTAACGCCTCTTTTAACAGTATTTCAGTTATATTGCGGGGCTGGAGCACCTAACAAAGGATTCCTGGTATTTCTCACACCAGTACTACCACTACATCCTTTCCTAGCCTCCAGCTGCTATCCCACTTAGGTTTACGACGTCTTATTAGAATGGTCGGTCTTGGAGGTGCAGGAATAAATAGGACATCCACTCATTGCCTGGAATTATTTTGAGGTCTACAAAATGTCAGAGTAATGGTCTTGACAAAAAAGGAGAGCATAGCTGGACAGACAGAGGTTTGCACATACACTGAAACAATGTTTTGCTAACCACAAGTGAGTCTTTGAAAGTGAAGGTCCATTTAAAATTCTACAACCATTCTCGTCCATTACTGAAAACATTTTGGCATGCCAAGTAAAGGACTTGGTTCTATACTGGTGGAAGTATTTCACTTAAGATACAGTCAAAAATCATGTCATTTGTTCTTTTTCTGCAAGATTTGTTGAAATGGAGATGTATTGAAAATCTAATTTTAAGCAAAAATGTCTCCTTTTCAAATGTATTTTTCTACTTTTTTCAGTTGCGCTGCCTGAAATAGTATTAAAAATAACCAGACTATCACTTAATGCGATCAATGCCCCCCCCCCCCCAAAACGGTTCTTTGTCACAGAATAACCAATTTGTCACTAGAATGAAGCAATTCTTCTACAAAGGGAAAACCTTCATGATAGCAAGTTCACATCTTTTCTAGATACTGCTTGTGTGAAATTTGAATCATATCCAAGTAGTTATGTACAAAACTACTAGTTGCTGAGAAAATGAGAGGAAAATATTTTCCATTAAAGGACCAAAACAGGATATGCAAATCTCTGCTAGATACTAAGTCTGCCTGTGAAGTTTGAATCACATCAGTTGCATAGCTTTAGAGAAAATGATCAAACAGGAATTTTCATCAGAGGTCATAACTCTGCAAAATATAAATTGACCATAAATGGGATATATTTAACCATGCTTGATACTGAGTCTACCTGTGAAGTTTGAATCAAATCCAATGATAATTTTAAGAGAAAACAAGCAGACAAGTTTTTTCATCAAAGGGCCATAACTCTGTTAAAAGTAAATGGACCATAACCAACACGGGATGTACACATCTCTGCTCTGATACTTAGTTTACCTGTGAGGTTTGAATAAAATTCATTGCATACTCTTAGAGAGAATGGAAGATAAAATTTTTCATTGAAATGGAATTACTTAGTAGAAAGTGAATGTAGCGTAACTAAAATAGGATATACTCATCTCTACTTAATACTGGGTCGATCTGCCAGTGAAATTTTAATCATAGACATGGATGCCCCCACTTATCCCATTCCCACACAGTGACGCCCTTCAAGAAAAGCTATTGGGAAAACATTGCGTAAAATGAAGAAATTGCTTGTGACAAGCAATTTCTTCATTTTACACAATATTTTCTGCCTAGAAAGTTGAAAAAATCTAACATTATATAAACTTTAAATTGTCGGCTGAGACTCCTTTCAATTTGGACCAGTCTAAAATTTTGTCTGGGAATGGGTTAAGTGATTGTCACATGACCTTCAGTTATAACCTTGAAATTTGAAGATCCAACAGGGAAATAACTATGCCACATTATTTTGAAGATATGCTCCAGACAATAACAAGAGAACCATGATGGTCCTAAATCGCTCCCCTGAGTATGATGGTTCATGGCTTTATGATATAAACAAATAGCAAAGCCCTCTGTCTAATCATTTTGGAGAAGATGTTTAATGATTTCTCTTTTAATCCTAGGTATATTGATGATCCCACCATATAGCACTAATTTCCTGAATATGGTAATGCTTTGAAGTATAGACATCAATACATACCAAGTATAAAGAACTAGTTTTATTATAAAAAGGGATTTTGCACGCAAAATCCCTTTTTTTCCAATCACTTTTCCAGAAAAATGATTGCTAAAATCATCAAAAAATGATTGCATAAAAACTAGGTACACTCTTATTTTCTAAAATTGACACTTTATTTTGCGATCATAAGTATGTAATTTTACATACTTATGTGCTATAGATATCTATCATAAGACAGTTATCCTAGATGTTAACACACAAGAAAAGCAACCGCGTTAAGATACGCGCTTTGAAATAAGTTGATACAATACAATTTTTTCTCTCTCTCTCTTTTTTTTCCTCCAGTGTGTTACTTTTACTCAGTAATAAGTACTAAACTTTCTTTTAAACGATTCTTCTAAATATAAGATCAACAAACGTTTAATTATCCTCTTAAGTGCGTAATTTTACGCAATAACGAGTTGTGTTTTGCAGGTATTATTTTTAAGGCAAAGGTTTATTTCTCAAAATATGTCTCATTCATCTGAAAATTCGTTTGCAAAAAATTGTAGATTTAATATTTTGATTTCTATCCTAATGATAGTTGCTTGCAGTGACACATTTTGAAATGAGGATTTTTCAATATAAACAAAGGTGCTTAGTTATACACAGTTCGCAGAGGAAATATCTTATTTGTGCAATTTCGAATGATTTCAAATCCTAAGTGCGTAATTTTACACACTTACAAATCATACAGGTATAACTATTATACATTCATTCCCTTTATTTTGTAATGATGCAAAGACAGAAAAAAGTTTGGTACTTCATATTTCTAATTCAAGTTTGTACAGAATCAAATTAAATTCGAAAAAGTTTGTTTTTTTCTCCAAGGTGCTCAAGTTCAAGTATCCAATTGGGAAATAACCAATATTCTCTGGTCTTTAACTATCTATCATAGTTTTTTTTATATCAGATCCATTTAATTGGATTTCAAATCCAAAGTGCGTTATTTTACACACTTGACAATCATACTGGTGCAACTGTTAGGAATACCTTAAATATCTTTTGTCTTGTAATTAGTCAAGGAGCAAACAAAGTTTAACATATCATAATTTTGACTTAGTACTTTAAGACAAGTGCGTAAAATTATGCGCTTTGGAATGGGTTATACAAAGATATGTATTTCAAAAGAAAAACGCGTAAAGCTATGCACTTGGAATCAAATCCCTTATCTTTAATGTCATTTCTGACACAAAATTATTTTAATTTATTGATTAACCCCCGCCCCATAAAAAAGTCTAATGGGGAAATAGAAAAGAATAGCAAATTTTCAGCATTATCTTCTTTCAGACAACTTTTTTTATTTGCAAGTAATCCAATAAATCTTTACCCTTTCCTGTTCAATTCCTGGCTTCTCCGTCTCGGTGAATTTATAAAATATTGTAGAAAAAGAAGAATTGCTCGTAATCAGTATTGTTTTCTTTCCCCCCAATATTTTCTACCTTACTGAATGGTTATTTTTTCATATTAAATCTACTTTAACTTTTCTTCTGCAAGACCTTTGATTTTCGGACGGGTCTGAAATTTTGCAAAACTGGAAACGGTTAATCATTTTGGTATTTTCGTCATTGTCTTTTCTCCATCTATCTACCTATCTTTAATTCTCAAATTCATCCAGTCTTATTCAAGAAATACCTAAACTAAACAATAACCACATGTGCATTATTCCGTATTTCCATGCGCTTAGAAAAAGCTAGATCCTGGAAACAATGTGAAAAAAGAGAATTTGTTTTATGTTACTTTCTTCATTTTCTTAAATTTATACAGTGAACATGACACGCGCTTGAATTTAAATAATCTTTGAAATCTTGTCTATTATTTTGGCCAGTTTAAGATTTTGCTGTCTGGTAAAGGGTTAAATGATATATCAAAACTATATGTTAATTCCTTGAGAACTCCGTTACACTACAAAGGGTCCCCATATAGGTCATTTTGGAAACAAATATGACGCAAGGTTCTATTTACATGCCAAATAAAGTAAAAATTAAAGTAAATCTTCGAAAAGCGAAACGTAACGACTCCCGCCTAATTCCGCAGCCTGTCCCCTTTTGACATATTCACGACATACCTAGCGAATTAATCAATTAGAGAAAAAGAAAAAAATCTTACCAACACGATGTGCCTTTTTATTTCGAGCTTCAAAGCGAACATCTTCGGTAGATCTTTCCTCTCGAAGAGTAAGTTCTATGTTGAAAATAGCCTTCAAGCATTCAATGTAGTCAAAAAACCAGCCCGCAATATTGTGGTTTTACAACAAATCTTATCAACTCATAATCAAAATATTTGTCTGTAAGCGTACCTTGCAGCTTTTTAATAATCCGATGAAAGTTCGCGTCACACTACTGCTGATAAATGGCTGTCACGAGTTCGCTTCCTAGCCCACCCTTATCACAGAGAAGGTGTGGAGTTACGATCAAAGTTATCAATGAGAAGACTCAGCAATAGAACCTCGTGTAACGTGTAAACATAAATGACGCCATAAAGAAAGTTGTCGCGTTCTTTGTGCAAAGTTTGATATTAAGACGTTGTAATTTTTAAAAAGCTTCTAAATGTTAATGTTTTTGAAGAGTTTTGAAAATTGAAGAGGTGCAAAATGAAATTGCATTCTGGGATTATCTTTGTGTTAGAATTAGAATCATTTTTGCAAAGTTCCCGGTTTTCGCTCTTGGTTTTTCCTTTCTATACATAGGAACTTCAAACCTGGTATTATTTGACGGTAAAACCCTGCGAATTTAATTTTTCTTGAATATGTTCGGAGAATCAGATCAAAATTATATTTTCAGTCTACGTCCAGGAAAAACACAGGTCGGCCTACTCAGAGTTCTCAGTCCGATCCGAGTGATCAGTCCAACCAGGTTTTAAAAAATCATCGCAGCACCTTTATCCTTTTTACACTACGGTTCAAAAATATATGTAACGAAATTAGTTTACCTACAATTGAAAGGTAACCTTAATGAGAAGTAGAACAATACATTTATCAATAACTGGTTACCAAGCTGTAGTTACATGTTTTATAAACCGACGACGTTGTTTTGCCTTAAACACAAATTTCCGGAGGATCGTTAAAATCCGCGACTAGAGGAGAGAAAAAATATGGATTATTATTGACTTGTTAATTTCACTTAGATTCACACCGAAGAGTTCTCCACAATGAAAGCATATTTCATTCATTTGATATTATGTCATTTTATTAATATTAATCTATTTTCTTATTACTTTAAAAAAAAATATCGGATTTATAAATCGCTTCCTAGAACAATATGCATGCCTTTTCGCACAGAAGAATAAAATTTTCTTATGGAAAATCAAATATTTTTAGAAACTAATTAAAATTCTGCCTTAGAATAAATTCTCTGGTAAACTCTTTGTTCGATTACAAAATTCATGACTGGTCAAATATGAAAAAAGTTGCTGACGATATTTAAAGTTTGTGAAATTTGAGATTTTTTTCAACTTTCTGGGTAGAAAAAATATAAAAAATGAAGAAAATGCTTGTTGCGAGCAGTGTCTTCATTTTACACAATATTTTCCAAAGCTTTTCTCTTTGTGGGGACCAAAAAGCGTCACTTGTGGGAATTTGTTAAATGATACTCATTAGGATAGATAACTCATTAATCAGTTTTAGTGTTGTTGTTTCAGTTTTTTCATATTAATGATCAAATTCGCCATATCTGATTTACCTTCTTTTCATTTGAACTTTTTTTCAAATAAAGGAAAAGACGTTAGCGTAATTAAGTTACTGTAACCGAAATAAGGGTTTCTTCAAGTAACCCTTATATGGCTACACTTTCGACAGGGTTTGTCGTGTACCAAGAGAATTTACGATCTGCCAAAGGCGTTAGTTTTAATTCCTAGTAAACATCTGTTTATCTAATGGTATTGAGTTTTCTTTTATCTAAAGCCGACCAAAAAATAAACGAAAGCGACATCGATCATATCTGTCGTTACTTTTTTTATTCAGAATTTTGTTAGATTTTAAGAAAAATGCATAATGGTTAGATCCGATCGACATGGCTGTTTTGGTATAAGAAAAAACAAAAGAACATTAAATCCGAAGCCTTTGTCCTTCAGCGGACTCTGCCGTCAAGTAAGAGAGAGAGAGAAAAAGAGCATTCGCACTAATCGTTGGAATTGTCAGATAATAATTATAAGAATGCGTTATTTAATCTGCTTTAAATGAAAGGAAATATTTTTGTTTAATAAGGAATAGCGATGATTTAACTAGTTCCTCTACTATTTCACTGCTTTCCCAAAGGAATTTCATGAGAGACTCCTATCGTTAGACTTCCAAAAGGATACACATTGGGTTTGTTAATGTCAAAAAAAAGTTTAAGAGTAAATAAGACAAACCTGCATAAATATCTTACACTCAGAAATTTGATTTGTTACCTCGTCAAAATATTATAAAGAAAATCCCCATACTTGACAAAGTATGCCCTTGCAAAACACCCTCTTTTTTCACAAACATTAATAGTGGCTTAAGCAAACTATCAATGAATGTTGAGCTTAAGGTGCTTTTTTGCAGCTTTATATGAAAAATAGACTGTCGATTTATTTAAGAAATTTTTGTCGTCCTTTCCTTCGGGGTCGCGAATTCGCAGTTTCTCGAAAACTGCTCCTCGAGTTGTTTACTTCAAATGAAAAAGAAAAACTGTTTCTCGGATTTTCTTTTACCATTTATGAAATTTCTTATTACAAAATATATCTTCTATTACAATCCAATGTCATTCTTTTACATTTCTTTGTCTAAGATAAACGGATTTAACCCTTTCCTGTTTCTCAAAATTTTAGACTGGCCCAATTTAAAACATGTTGCAGACAACAATGAAAAGGGAGTGCAATTTGAAACAAAACCATTCTATATTATAGAAAATAGTGTGATAAAAGAAGAAATTGCTTGATACAAGCAATTTCTTCTTTTATCACAATATTTTCTTAAGTATAAAATTGCATGGACGTAAAAACCAGTGATTATACAGGAAAGGGTTAAAAAACGAAGGAAAGAAAGTAACAAGAAAAAAGTAACGGAGAAAAAGTAAAAGGAAAAACGTAACCACACACACACACACACACGCAACAGCAACAACAACAACAACAGTGTTTTGGGAAAAATAAATGGAAGATATAAAAAATAAGGTATTAAGATTGTTGATAAAGTAATATGAATGCTACACAAACATATACATAATCCATATTCATTTGTCGATTCAATTTGCTATATCAAGAATCGTATTATGTCGGGTTAGTATACAATGGCATGTCATGTGTCATAATCCCTTCTAAACATGTGCCTGGTCAAAGTCAGCATAATGTTAATTACTCAAATTGAAAAACAATGCATCGCATATATATGATCAGTTTTTTTGTAAGATAGATTGAAGATAGATTATAAGATTGAATTGGGTTTAACGCCACTTTAAATAGTATTTCAGTCCCATCGCGTAGGCTGGAGCACCTACCCATGGATTCCTTGTATTTCAGGCACCAGTACTACCACTGCATCCTTTCCGAGCCTAAAGCTGCTCTTCCCACTTACGTTTATGATTATCCACTCATTGTTGGGAGACAAATGCCGAAAGACCGGGGATCGAACCCTGGACCTCGCTACCCACTGCGATATGGCCGCGTTTTTTTTGTGTTTTTTTTTTATGTGTGTGTGTGTTGTTGTTGTTTTTATGAAACATCATAAGTTGAAATCAAAAACGAATATACGAAATGGGAAACTGTTCAAACCTGATTACTGTAATAAATAAATAAAGATTCAAAATTTGTTAAAAATACGTTATTTCCTGTTACTTTTTTTTCTTTTTTCGTTACTGAAATTGTAAATGTTACATTTTCCCTGTTATCTTCTTTCCGATTACCATTTTTCTTCGATAGTTTCATTGCATTTAAAGCTAGTAAATGTAAATATATAATGGATATTACCAAATATTACCTTGCGACAAAATTTTGACGGGTTCAAATTTAAAGACTTGCAGATGATGATTTATGGTTTATGAAGTTTTGGATATATTCACATTTTTAAGAAAACATTTTGGAAAATGAAGAGATTGCTCGTTACAAGTCATTTCTTCATTTTCTACGATTTTTCCAAATTGCGTTTCTTGAAGTGCGTCAAAAAGCGGTAGTGTGGGAATGTGTTAATTAGTCATGTAGTAGGTTAAACGAGCGAGAACAAAATTTTTGAGGTTAAAATGAATGGCAACTAGTGGGATTCGGAATCTAGGGTTTGATTGATCAAAGCTCGAAGGTGGTAACGCGAACATGTCGCCCGACTGTTGATGAAAGTCGCGGGGCACACACGCTGTTAACATATCGTTTACTAGTTATGATCATAGGCGGCATAGTTACACAGAGAATTTAGATAATAAATAAGGAAGTTGTAAAAGGTTAGTAATTTTTTTATTCATAATACTAAATTTTATATCACCAGCCAATCTTACAACTGCTACCCCTTTTTCTGCAACACAATAAAGATAAAGTAAGGAAATCAAAAGAGGATATAAATGTATCAAATTCTAGATTTGTGCTTCTTTCTGTGTATTTATATTGTATTTTGTATTTTAACTCCATAACATTAGATCTAATGAATTCCTTTTTTACTTTAACGTTGAACAAATGCTTGGCAGAAATGAGGAAATAAGCGGTATCATTAATGAAAATTAACGCGACTTACGAACTCCTTTCTTTCTTACTGTATATGACTTAGATCTAATTATGCAAGTTTAATGTTTCTATTCAGAGTAAGTTCTACAAAATGAAAATATAAAAACAGTGTTTCTTTCATTTTGTATGGGAAATAACTACTTTCTAATAACCTTTTCACGTACAGTGTCTGATTTTACGTCCCTGTGATATAATAATTGAGAATATATCGTGGGAAAAAAGAAATTGCTTCTTACAAGCAATTTCTTCTTTTTCCACAATATTTTTACCACATAGGATGGCTACTTTTTTTATTGTTCTTACTTTATAATGCAGGCAGCAATGCCTTTGAATTTGGACAAACCTTAATATTTGAAAAACAGTTAAGGGTTAAAATTTCTACCATTTTCAATCTTTCATCAAAGCTGGGTAAAAGATCATTGAAAATCCTTGGAGAAACTTTGCATATTGCCTTTCAATCTTACAATTACAGTGCTCTCAATAAGGACCAATTTCAGGAAATTTTTGAAATTCCAAGTTTCATTTTCAGGAAGTTTTCACAAAATAAAGGAATTTTTACACCCCGACCATACCCCCCCCCCCCAAAAAAAAAGATGAAATAAAAAAAGATACATAAAGCCTACAGTACAATCTTTTTCATCCATTACTTTTCGTCCCTAAATTTCATGTCCCGTTGAGTAGATCTAGAGAAAATAATGTGGTAAAAGAAGTGTTTCTTGAGAAATGTGTTTCTTACATAAATTTGCACTTTTCGCAAAATATTCCTGCCCCTTAATCACTATCATTTTCCAAATTTGGATGGATACATTTGGTAATTGTTTTTTACAAAACTCTCAGGATTTGATAACTCGGATTTGTAGAATGTCAGAAAACAGGCAGTTTGAAACGTTTTGGGTAAGAAAAATTCGAGAATGGATTATTCCAAGACCGTCTCTGGTCACATCATAGATATCCAAATACAAACGCCACGAATAACGCTTGTGTAAATTAAAGTAACAGTACAAAAAGTAATGAAACTTATAGCAGAGTTGCATCTTTTAAGAAATTCCCTGTTTCGTTTATAGTAGTTGATGTTTACAGACAACACATGTGACGTCATTGAAAAGGGACGGAACTCTAGCGAGATCAATCGGTAACTTCGATGTTTCAAAGACGGACGTCATATCCAGTTACGATATAGAACCCCCGAGTAATAAACGTTTTTAGAATGCAAATTTGGCGTTCCGTTCTGTATGCGCCGCGAATTTGAAGACGGGCCATGACATTTTGGGTGAGTTCCGGCCCTGAACTTAGTTTACAGAAATTCGACCGAATGGTGATATTTGACGAAATAATGACTTCGAAAGAAATGGTCCAAGATGCTGGGACTATCGGTTACCGAACCGGCTTAAATCGAGTACGCTCTATGTAAATTTCCATCTACACCGGTCGTCATGGAGACATTTCGATATACTTCTTGTGGATTCAATTTTACCCGAGGGTATGGCCAGAATATACATTCTTATGTTTGTCAAACCCTTTATATTGTAACTTCAGAAAACGTTCGAGTCATGAGACATTTCGATATACTCCTTGTGGATTCAATTTTACCCGAGGGTATGGCCAGAATATACATTCTTATGTTTGTCAAACCCTTTATATTGTAACTTCAGAAAACGTTCGAGTCATGAAATCAGGACGTTTTCCTAGAATCTCGGACGTTAATTTACGTCCGGGTCTGATTTCCGGACGTTTTTTTTTTCTGATTTTCTGGACGTGATATACGTCGACGTCCGCTTATTGAGAGCACTGCAATTATCGTATTTTTGTAGAGATAATTTAATTTTACTGAAAATTACTTATATGTTCTTTGTTTTTTTTCTTGATGGTACTAAATTATAAGAATAGAGACTATTGTTTATTGTTTCTATTGAGGCATTAATCCAAAAATTTGGTAACACTGTACAACTTGCAATGTCATAGTGATATAATTAATCTAACTTGTAGTTAGTTATATTAATGAGGATTTCAAATCATTTAAAGTTGATCTTATATCAAAAGTAGGTATATATAAATATTTACAGACCACATAATCTGAGTTATTTCCTTACTATGTAAATCTAAGTCAGTTCAAGCGAAAATCAATTTGTTTTAAAAAATAATCTCGTTTCAAGGAGCGTAACTTTACTCCTTTGGGGTAAAAATAATGAAGCGAAAAAACAATATTTGTTCGCTATCTGATTATTACATAGACGATATGGATGTATGATAGGCCCCTATAAATGTACTTGTATAATTTACAAGTGTGTAAAATTACGCACTTTGAATTTGAAATCCGATGAAACAGATTTGATGTATGTAATAATAACAAAACAATATGTATAGACCCAAGAATATGGGTTATTTCATAACTGTGTAAACTTGGGTACTTAAGAGAGAAATCAAACTTTTTAGAAATTTGATTCCAAAGTGCGTAACTTTACACACTTGTATTGACATTGTATTAACAAAATAAAAGAAATGAATGATTATGCCTGTATGGTTTGACAAAAGATATTCATTTACGGTATTCCTAACAGTTGTACATGTATGAATTTAAAGTGTGTAAAATTACGCACTTTAGATTTGATATCAAATGCAAGTTGATATAAGCTCTCTCTCTCTCTCTCTCTCTCTCTCTCTCTCTCTCTGTCATTTTCCGGGTGAACATTAATTTTCTTATAATTTTTCATACCAAAGTGCGTAACTTTACACACTTGTATTAGCATTTGAAGTCAGAAATCTTAAATGTTCAACTTTAGGTCATTGACCTATTCCAAGATGACAGATAAAAATGTCCAAATAATGTACCTGTATGATTTGTAAGTGTGTAAAATTACGCACTAAGAATTTGAAATGTCACAAATAAGATATTTCCTCTGCGCGCTGCGTATAATCATGCACTTTTGTTTCTATTGAAAAATCCTCATTTCAAAATGTGTCACTGCAAGAAACTATCATAAGGAAAAAAATAAAAAAAATGTTTGCCTTAAAACTTATAACTGCACAACACAACTTATTAGTGCGTAAAATTACGCACTTAAGAGTTTAACTTTTTAAATGTTAGTCTTGTATTTAGAAGAATCGTTTTTTAAAGAAAGTTTATTACTTATTACTGGGTAAAAGTCACACACCAGAGAAAAAAAGAAAAAGAAAAAAAAATGGTATTGTATCAAATTATTTCAAAGCGCGTATCTTAACACACTTGCTTTTCTACTGTGTTTTCGTCGAAGATAACTGTCTTATAAATAGATATCTATAGAACTTAAGTCTGTAAAATTACATACTTATGATCGCAAAATAAAGAGTGAATTTTAAAATATAAGAGTGTACCTTGTTTTTATGCAATCATTTTTTAATGATTTTAGCAATCATTTTTCTGGAAAAGTGATTGGAAAAAAAGGGATTTTGCGTGCAAAATCCCTTTTTATAATAAAACCAGTTAAAGGCTCTTAAGGCCTTAAGGTTTTCAAAGATATCATTATTCATTCCGGACTAAAATTAGGGATTGCACATAAAAGGGCTATTCTAAGAATACAGTACTTCTTTGAAGGAATTTGATAGAGGGTCAATAGTTGATGATATGTACCAAATATCAAAGCTCTAGGCCTTGTGGTTTGGGAGAAGAAAATTTTCAAAGATTTCCTTCATTATTCTTTTGTAAAATCAGAGATCACACAAAAAAGGGCTAATTTTCAGAACACAGTTATTCTTTGAAGTATTTGGTAGAGGGTCAATAGGCGATGATATATACCAAACATAAAAGCTCTAGTCCTTATGGTTTTAGAGAAGAAGATTTTCAAAGATATCCTTCTTTATTCCTTTGTGAAATCAAGGATCGCACAGAAAAAGGCTAATTTTCAGATTAGGATTATTCTTTGAAGTTTTTGGTAGAGGGTCATTAGGTGATGATACATACCAAATATCAAAGCTCTTGGCCTTATGGTTTAGGAGGAGAAGATTTTTAAAGATTTCCTTAGAAAAATCAGGAATCGCACAGAAAAGGGTTAATTTTAAGAGTACAGGAATTCTTTTAAGTATTTTGGTAGAGGGTCAATACATGATAATATGTTCTTAATATCAAAGCTCTATGCCTTATGGTTTAGGAGGAGAAGATTTTTTAATAATTGTTTACAGATTGACTGGTCAATTACCGATCACAATAGCTCACCTTGAGCACGGTGTGCTCAGGTGACAAAAAACGTGCTCAGGTGAGCTAATAAAACACACACATACACACACACACCTACATGCACCCTCACACACATCATAGAGGTAACTGTCTATGTCAATTACCATTACATAATAGGGGTATAAAATCCTCTTACCAGTTGAGCAATCTCTTTTTGAATCTAAAGGCACTGGCATTTGGTATTTGGCATCAATATTTCCTCCAACTACGTCTTGTTTATCACCTTTTCCACACCCTGTCATAGGACTATCCTTCTGAACTCTAACGTTTGCCTGATGTGATTGAAAATTCGGCATACATTTATCATCTATCTCATGTTTGTCCCTAGTTCTACCATCTGATGCTTGTATATTGTCATAGATAAGACCAGATGCTGTTCTTTTGGATCTATGTTCTTGAGGAACATCCTGAACTTTGTTTAAAACTTGAAGATTGTGTGACGGTTGGCCTGAATGTTGATTTTTCTGTCTACTTGATAATTCATGTAGTTTAAAAACCTCATTTTGCTGAGAATTTTTTACGTATCCATGAGTGTTTAAACAATGTCTAAGAATGCCCCCTGAAGCATTACTATTACTTGTCCAAACATTTTCACTGTCAATACTAGAATGACTTGGAGCTATAATTTCACCAACCTTGTTGAAGTTTAGATTACGACTGTCAAAATTATCATGAGGTGCATGTTCTGTCTGACTAAATTCTTCACGAATATATTCAACTGAGGTTCTATAAGTTTCTGAATTTACGTTCACAATATGATGACCACCGGAGTATGGAATTTCTTTTGAGCATTTTGATCTAATACTGGAATCACATAGCTGTGTAGCTACCTGATTTTCATAACACCCAAATCTCTGTTCCGTTCTGTCATTTGTAGCCACTTTATCACGATTTTGATAAACAATTTTCCCCCCATCAAGAGGGTATTCTGCCTTGTTGAAAGGGTTAGTTGAATTTCTCTTGTAATGGTCAGGTGATCGCTTTAGACTATCAAATTGAATTTGATGAGTTCTAGGCACATGTTCAAATGAGGTTTGAAAATTCCTATCTCCATCTTCATGCAATAACTGAGGTGTAAAAGATGATGTTTTACAGCCCCTATACATTGTCTGGTGTTCTACCATTGGCAATAACCTATGCTGGTTTCCGATGCCATCTTGGTGAGACACTGCTTCAACCATTTTTTTATTTTTCAAAGGCGATACCAATCCCGTTTCTTCTATCAATGCTTTACCAAACCTTTGTTGACTTATTGATCCTTTCACACAATCAGTTTCTGTAAGTGGTCTTTTTGTACCTTTAATTTCTATATCACATGACCTTGGGATGGGTTTTAGAATGGATTTAATTCCTCCAAGACTGTGACGTACGTTTTGTTCCAGCAAATTACGTTTAATAATGTCATCAAGATTGACCCGTCCATTCTGCAGGTGGTGCAGGTTGATCAGCAAGTGTAATGTACTTAAATCCATTTTTAAGTACACTGTACTATCATCAATTAAGATCTAATAATTCCAAGCTACCTTCAAACAGATCTAACAAAACTGGATCTACAGTTCCAAATGCCCATCAAAGAAAATATGTCATATACTTAGTTTTTAGATTTTTTCCAGTCAAGGCATCTGCAAATATAAAGAAAAGCGTTAGTTCATACAAATTTATTTTGGTTCCACTGTGACGAAAGCTTCAAGCTTATATAGTCACTCTGGAACTTACAAGTCCCTAAAAGAGAGGCAGTGGAAGAAACTCACTGCTACCTAATTTTACATTTAGGTAGCCTGGGGATGGCTATTAGGTATTTTGCTCAAGAACCCACCCTGGTAACAATGGGGCTCAAACCTGACCTTCAGAGCAACGGTGAAGCACAAAAACCACTCAGACATTGAGGCAGTCAAAAAGAATTGAAATAAAAATATTGCAGAGAGGAACTAGTTTAACTCACAAACGAAAAAAAAAAATCTAAATCAAATTGAAAGAAGTTCCAGATGACAATTTAAAAATGATTTTTTTTTGTAAAAATCTGTGTATTTCATGGTGGAAAACATTGAGGGAAATGTATAAACTACTTGCAGCAAGCAATTTCTTAATTTTCCATAGTGTTTCCCAAAGCTTTTTACTGTAGGGCATAAAATTCTGAATTGTGTAGGAATGGGTAAACTGCAGACAGATCAATATAAGACTAAAACTAATTTACAATAAATTGTGATTGATTGAATGGGGTGTATTTCAATCTTCTATCACTGTGGCTGGAGCACCTAACCATGGATTTCTGGGTTTTCTCATACCAGTAATACCACTACATCCTTTCTGAACCTTCAGCTGTTAAACCCAGTTACTTTTGAAATGATCCATCCATTGGTGGAAGACAAAACAATGTCAGACAGGATGTTCGCTTTGGCAGGGGACTGAACCTGGGAGTGGAACCCATAATAAATTCTGACCTCTACCAGTTGCATTCTGGCAGTAGTCAAAAATGAATTTGAATGACAATTGGCCCCTACCGAAATACAGAGTTGTCACAAAAAATGCCCTTTAATTAACTCCCTTGACTAGACTGGGTAGTTCTGGTTTAAATTTGCTAGAGAGAGCGCATAAGAATTGAGACTAATTTCTTATGTTTCAGATAGAATCAGATATTATTCAGTATTTCATAGAAAAATATTTAATACTCTTGTAATACTCTTAGAAGATGAATTTATTGTGATATTGAGTATTTATTTTGACACATTTTAATTGTCTTCTCTTCCAAGTAAACAATTTCTTTCTCATCCAGTTTTCATATCTTATTTCTCATTCTTTAAGCAAATTAAGCATAAGTGTCCCCTATGATGAATTATTGTTCTAGTTCCTTGCCTTGAAAAGACTTGCTAAAATAAGCCAACAAACCAAACAACAGCAATAGAGAACAAATATTGTAATAAAAAGAGTTTGTTTTTAACACTTTATTTTTCTAATATGAGAGATTCTTTTTCTTGGCCATTAAAATTTCATCTGTATCCTCTTTTGTTCTGTGGTTTTATTTCTGTGAATGGTTAAATAGCAAGTCATTTTTAAATGCTAAGACTCCTGTTTTAATCACAGTAATTTACACGCTTCTAATCAGTATCATTGATTGGGTAATTGTTTGAGATAACAATCGGATATATGTCATAATGATCGGCCATTTGCTTTGATCTTTACCTGACTCCCCTGATTTCATCTTTTTAGAAATAATCAATTGTAAATCTTGTTTAAAAGATTATATGAATAGAGTTTGACTATTGTAAAAAGGATTATGATGCAAATGGTAGGGGAAATACTTTTTAAAACTTCTCTCTTCAGAAAATCTTACAAAATCTTTTTTAGATACTAGGAAACAAACTCTCTTTTTTAAACATTATTCATATATAGCAACATTCTAATTAATATGTTGAATCAACTTATCGTATCAACAATATTAAAATAATTGTAAAAGTTCTAAAAGTAAAGATTGATCTTACAACACCTCTTAGTTGCAGCTCTTCTTTATGTAATTGATTTTAATTTTCATTTTTTTTATTTCTCCCAATTTCTCTAGCACAACCTACAAAATAGTAGAAATTGTCACAAAGCAGACTTATACCCCCCAAAAGCACTTGTCCATATACAAGTGCTATCTGCCAAAGGGCTGAAACAAAAAATGGACTTTTTAACCCATTCCCACTCAATCCCTACTTTTTACGCCCCTCAAAGAAAAAACTTTGGAAAACATTGTGGAAAATGAAGAAATTGCTTGTATCAAGCAATTTCTTCATTATCCACAAGGTTTTCTATCCAAAAAGACGAAAAATTTAAAATTCCATCAACTTGAAATTGTCGTCTGCAGCTCCTTTCAATTTGGACCGGTCTAAAATTTCACTGTGTTGGAATGGGATTATTACAGGGCCGTAATTCAGTAAAAAAAAAGGGACCATAACCAAAATAAGATATGTACATGACTGACTTATACCAAGTCTTTCAGTCGAATCCGTCTAATGGTTGCTGAGAAATTGAGCGGACAAGATTTTTCACCAAAGGGCCATAACTCTGTCAAAAATCAATGGACAGAATCCAAAATAAAGTATGCACATCTCTGCTTGATACTGATTATATCAGTGAAGTTTGAATAAAATGGAAATTAAGCAGACACAAAAAAGCTACAGACAGACGGACAGACAAACTAACTGACCGGCTAGCTGACTCCTATGTACCCCCCAAACATAGTTTTTGGGGGTATAACTAACAGTTTGTCAGTGAGCGAAATAAACCAGTTCTCAGCTATAGCTAACAGTGACCATTTTACAGTAAAGCATATGGCAGTGCAATAAGTCACATTTTACATGGCACCATTTATTAGATTATAAGTATTACAAGTTTTACCCCTTGTCATGCTGAACCCAGAATATTCCTGTTTTGGCAGGAGGTATAGACATATGTGCAGTCTGATCTTTGTTTACACCACCTGTTAGTCCCTTTCAAACTAGATTTGTTTTGAACTCAATTGTAAAAAGAAATATTGACCCACAATAACAGCTTTACAGTGCTTTCAGTCCTTTTATTGTTAATGTAATTCTCGATAAAGATGTCATTCAGCATGACAAGGGTTAAGATCCTTTACATAAAATATTAACATAAAATAAAGACTATATTACCATCCAAAATGAGATCACCATGTATTTAAGAGTTCAATGTCAATGTTTATATAATATATACAGAAAAAGCACATATAGTTGGTTAATCGTAAACCGAAGTGGGATAGCAGCTGGAGGCTAGGAAAGGATGTAATGGTAGACTGGTAGTACTGGTGTGAGAAATACCAGGAATCCATTGTTAGATGCTCCAGCTGCCGCAGTATGGCTAAAATACTGTTAAAAGTGGCATTAACCCCATTCAATCGATCAATCAATTATATCTAAATGGATCTTCTTGTCACAGTTAAATGAGTGTGGCATGCAATTTGTCAATTAAGCTATCCCAACACAATCCTGCCTTTTTACGCACCTCAAGAAAATAGTTCAGGAAAACAATGTGAACAGAATTTGCCTTTTAGGGTAGTTATTTAAAAAAAAATATTGTTGACATTGAAGAAAAATGCTTGTTAACTCAAAAGATAAAAAAAAAATCAATTTCACAGACTTAAAATTATTGTCTGCAACTTCTTTTTATTTGGAACAGTCTACATATTTTTCATGTTGAAATGGTTTAATTTTAAACCAATGTCATATTTGCAGTAATTTGCAGATTAATTTAATCCACAAATTTTGAAAGTACAATCTTTATGACAGACTTCCAGTGGCCAAACTCAAGATCCACAACTATTCTGTAGAAAGCATTTTTGGGAAAGGCGAAATTCCTATTTACAAGTAATTTCTCCTTTATTTACCATGTTTTCTGATATATACCCCATATTTTAATAAATCTGTGTGCTTTAGGAAAGAAGGTCTTAGGGTCAGATTGACAATTGGTAAATAAAATAAATCTAAAATTTATTTTGTACTGTCTACAAACCTGCAAATCACTCAAAAGCTCTTAATTTCCAATATATTTTCACCTCCAATTTAGAGTTAAATTCATTTGAAAAAAAAATCATTCAGGGGGGTAAAAAATATTGTGCAAAAAGAAAAAATTGATTGTTACAAGTAACTTCTTCTTTTTCCACAATGTTTTCTCAAGTGTAAAGTCACGGGGATGTAAACAGGAATGGATTGACCCATTACCAGACAGCAAAATTTTAGACTAGTCCTAATTGAAAAGAGTTGCAGACAACAATCTAAAGTTTATGAAATTTTAGATTTTTTCAACTTTTTGGTTAGAAAACATTTCTTCATTTTACACAATGTTTTCACATGTAACAATCAATTTCTTCATTTTAGACAATGTTTTCATATGTAACAATCAATTTCTTCATTTTACACAATGTTTTCACATGCAACAATCAATTTCTTCATTTTACACAATGTTTTCACATGCAACAATCAATTTCTTCATTTTACACAATGTTTTCACATACAACAATCAATTTCTTCATTTTACACAATGTTTTCACATGTAACAAACAATTTCTTCATTTTACACAATGTTTTCCAAATCATTTTTTCTTGAGTGGCGTCAAAAAGGCGTTACTGTGTTGGTTTGGTTTAATGTACAAATAATGCATCATTAGTTGTCAACACAATTATCTAGACTGCTGACTGAATATACCTCGTTAATTTGACAGCCATGGGGATGATATACAATTCATAATGAGAAAATCAATATAGACAAAGAAAATATTGCTGACTGTACTGTGGCCATTCTATTTATTTCATTCTGTATAAGACACTGCTAAACAAAAGTTATTGTCATAAACCAATCGACTCCTATTAATTGCAAACCTGATAATAGCAACTCACTGCTTAACCCATTGCCACATGACAAATTTTAGACTAGTCCAAATTGAAAGATAATACAGACAACAATTTCAATCAACCCATTCCCACTCAATAAAATTTTAGACCAGTCCAAATTCAAAGAAGTTGCAGACGACAACTTTAACCCATTCCCAAATGGCAAAATATTAGTCTGGTCCAAATTGTAAGAAGCTGCAGACGACAATTTCAAGATGATGAAATATTAAATTTTTTCGTCTTTAGGGATAGAAAACATTGTGGATAATGAAGAAATTGCTTGATACAAGCAATTTCTTAATTTTCCACAATGTTTCCCAACACTTTTTCATTGAAAGGCATAAAAAGGAGGGCTTGTGTGGGAATGGGTTAAGTTGATGAAGTATTCAAAATCTTTGTCTTTTAAGGTAACAAGCAATTTCTTCATTATCCTCAATGTTTTCTAAAGCTTTCATATTAAAGGGCATTTGGAGAGTTGGAATGGGTTAACCCATTCCCACACAGTGACGCTTTTTGACGCCCCTCAAGAAAATCAATTAGGAAAACATTGTGATGAATGAAGAAATTGCTTGTAACAAGCGATTTCTTCATTTTTCACAATGTTTTCTACCCAGAAAGTTGAAACATTCTCAATTTTCATCATCTTTAAATTGTCATCTGCTACTCCTTTCAATTTGGACCAGTCTAAATTTTCTTGTGTGGGAATGGGTTAAGTGGGCCATTGGCCCTAAAGCCCTCACCTCAGTCAATGACTGCAGAAGTAATCATAGCGCTAGTGACATAGTTTCGGCAAAAAGTCAACTGTTAGCAAAAAAATTAGATACCAAAACTAGTCAGGAAATTAAAATTTAAACAATTAATCTTGAAGTTTGATCTCTATTTTTTATTGTTTTTTATTGTTAGCAAAATTTTGTATAAGAAATCAGAAACAAAAAGACATTCTTACAAAGATTCAGGATCTTTGTGCCAGAAAAGTACCATGTACATTGCAAGGAAAATTTGGATTAATGAATTAGATAGTGAATTAAGACAAAATTCAGTGTGAGGTTGGTTGAGTATTTTAAGATTTTACACAATGTTCCTGTGTAAACAAGATGGACATTGGCCCTGGTGCGCTCCCCCGAGATAATGGCCCTTATTCTTTCAATAGCCATATTTTAACCCTTTCCCGTTCAAATACGGGATTTTACGTTCCTGTGATTTTATACTTGAGAAAACATTGTGGTAAAAGAAGAAATTGCTTGTAACAAGAAATGTCTTCTTTTTCCACAATGTTTTCTACCCTATTAAATGGCTATTATTCAAATTAAATCCCCTTTAAAATGTCGTCTGCAAAACCTTTGAATTTGGGTAGGTCTAAAATTTCCAAAAACAGGAAAGGGTTAATATGTTAAGGGTAGGATTATGATACTGGAGTTTGTAACTGAATTCAATTGTTTTAGATATAAGAAACATTTCTGCCAAATTTGGTCAAAATTGGCCTAAGGGTTTCGAAGGTGATATCATTGAGGAATCCTTTTTTGTTTCTATACAGTTTCCCCTAGGCTCTGCCCCTGGAGACAAGAGGGTATTAACTTAGGCAATTTGAATGAGGTCAATATACTAATGTTTCATGCAAATATCAAGGCCCCAGAGCTTCTGGTTCAGTGGAAGAAGTTATTTTTTTTTCAAATTTCAATTTCGTTGCCACAGCACCCAGAGATTTAAATTCTTTAAGCTTTTTTAGAAGGGGTCACCTAAGGAACATTTCTGCCAAATTTGGTTCAAATTGGCCCTATAGTTTGGGAGGCGATGTCATTTAGAAATTGCTCTTTATTTCTACATAAACTCAACCCCCTGGTACTCCGCCCCTGGGGACTCAAGGGACATGATTTTAGCTGATTTGAACGAGGTTAGTATACTGATGTTTCATGCATTTCAATTGGCCCAGTGGTTTTTGAGGAGATGTTGTTTAAAGAAATTGTTGACAGACGACGCACTTTGTGCTCTGGAGAGTCAAAAAGAACAAGATTATTAAAATTTCATCTGCTGAAAAATGTCTGCAATTTCTTTTAAATTGGATAATACCAAAGTTCTGTCATGTGGGATGAGGTTAACCCATTCCAACACAATCCTTCCTTCTTACAGCCCCTCAAGAAAAAGCTTTGGAAAACACTGTGGATAATGAAGAAATTGCTTGTTACAAGCAATTTCTTCAATATCCACAAAGTTTTCTTACCCGAAAGGCAAATATTCCACAAACTCAAAATTGTCATCTGCATCATCTTTCAATTTGGACCAGTCTAAAGTTTTGACATGTGGGAATGGGTTGAATTAATCTCATTGCTATAGATCATTGTCTTGGATGCTCTATCAGTGGAACTTCCCACTTTGTGCCCCCTTGGAATTCCTGTATGCTAATGAAATTGCGATTATAATTGCCTTTTTAGACTTGCTAATTGAACAGGTTAAATGCTAGAAAACAGGCATGGGGAATAAAGATCTTGGAGAAACCATGAGCAAATGAGAAGTAAGGATCTACAGGCCAAACCAGCAAGATCTTAAAAGACAAGAGGGCCGTTGGAACTGGGGCGCTTACCTGAGATAAAAGCTCTTTTTCATTAAACAGTCTAATTTTAACTTCTAACTTTGTGCACAGGTGAGATAAAAAGTAAAGTACCCCAGTGTGCTGTGTGCCTTAATGGCACTGGCAGTAAGTCCGTTCTTTAAATGTACCCCAGTGTGCTGTGTGCCTTAATGGCACTGGCAGTAAGTCCGTTCTTTAAATGTACTAATTACGAGTATGTGTTTGGTCCATAAGAAATGCAGCAGCATCAAAGGCTGATCCCTGTTACAAGGAACCTGTCATGGCTGATCCCAGTAAAAAGTGCCCTCACTTGGTTCGCTGGCCAGGCCAACTGAACTGCAACTGGCTAAGTTACATATTAAATGGTGTTATATTTCAAAATTTATGGTGGGTAACATGTAACAAACAAGAGGCCCATGAGGGCCTGAGATGCTCTACTGGTTATCAAGTTTTCCGTTAAAGAAATCTGATATTTAAGGAAGTTAATTGCTCAAAGAAGAATGCATAAAGAAAAAAAAGGGCTTTATCCCTTTTATCATTTTAAGCAACAATCCCCAGGGCCCCTTTTCCCATGTTTCATGACAGTTACTTTATGACCCTACAATCATTCTGTGAATATTTCATCAGAATCTGACAATAATTGTGGACTTAATCACATAAACAGGATTGTTTTGAATGAAAATCAATAAGGCCCCTTTTCCTGTGTTTTCTGATGGATCAATTTCATTCCAAAAGGAACTTTCCTTAAAACCCAACAATTGTCCTGTGAAATCTAGAAGACAATTTGATAATGATTGTGATCTTCATCACATACACAAGAATGTTTTGAATGATAATCTGTAAGGCCCCTTTTCCTATGTTTCAAATGCCACAATTATTCCATGCATCTTTGAAGAGAATCCAATAAAACTGTTGACTTTATTGTGTTAACAAAGATATTAAATTCAAGTTCTCATAAGGCCCCTTTTCCCATGATATTTTACTGTTGGTTTTATCATTCAGTGAAAGTTAAAAGTGAATCCGATGAAATATTGGGAATTCATTATGTTTACTACAATATTTAAAAAAAAATCATATGGCCCCTTTTTACATGATACTTGATGGATTGTACCCAGTTCTGAAAAGAACCATTTAAGTATTTGTACAATCATTCTGTGAAATTTTGAAGTGAATCCGTTGAAATCAAGGGACATCATTGTGTTTACCAGAATATTTAAGAGAGTTTTTCATAAGGCCCCTTTTTATGTGACCCTTGCCATAGTCAGATCCACTGTCAAAATCAACAATTGGAATGATGGTACAATCAATCTGTTTAATCTGTGGAATTTATTGTGTTAATGAGTTTATAGTGAATTCTTCAGATGGGCCCCTTTTCTCATGATACTTTACAGATCAAACCAAATTTCAAAAGGAACAATTCTAATGAAGGAACAATCATTCTTTAAAAGTTAAAGAGAATCAATGAAAACAGTAGACTGAATTGTGTCAAGAATTTTTGTAACAAAATTTTTATAAGGCCCCATTTTCCGTGAAACTTAACAAATCAGACCCAATGTACAAAGGAACAATCCTAGTGATAGTTTGAAGAAAATGGTAAAGACTGAGGACTTTATTGTAATAATGATGTTTTGTAATAAAATTTTTATAAGGTCCCTTTTCTTGTGTCACTTAACCAATCAGACCTAATTTACAAAGGAACAATCCAAATGATGGTACAATCATTCTATTAAAGTTTGAAGAGATTCTGATAAAGACTGAGGGCATTGTTGTGTTTATGAGGATTTGGTAATAATTTTTCATACAGCCCCTTTTCCTATGATACTAGACAGATCAGGCCTAATTTGGGAAGAAATAATCCTTATGATGGTACAAAAATTCTGTGAAAGTTTGAACAGAATCTGATGAAAACTGCAGACTTTATCTTTGTGTCAAATTTTTAAAATAAAATTTTCTTAAGGCTCCTTTTCCTGTGATACTTGAAGGATCGGGTCTCATGTCAGCATCAACAATCGTGATTATTGTACAATGATTCTGTGAAGGTTTGAATAAAATCCAATGAAAGCTCTGGACTTGGTTACAAGGATTATAGATAAAATTCTCAAAAGGCCCTTTTTCCCATGATTCTAGACAGATCACACCTAATTTGAAAAGAAAGAATCCTCATGATGGAATAATCATTCTGTGAAAGTTTTAACAGAATCTGATGAAAACTGTTGACTTTATTGTGGTACAATAATTTTAAAATTAAATTTCATAATGCTCCTTTTCCTGTGATACTTGACGGATCAGGTCTAATGCAAACATCAACAATCATTATTATTGTACAATTATTCTGTGAATGTTTGAAGAAAATCCCATGAAAGCTCTGGACTTGGTAACAAGGATTTATAAATGAAATTTTCATAAGGCCCCTTTTCCTGTGTTTCTTGACAGTTCAAACCCTGTTATAAAAAGAATGATAGTTATGACCTTCCAATCATTCTGTGAAAGTTTCAACAAAATCTGATCAAAGCTGTGGGCTTCAGTGTGTTTACAGGGTTTTATTAATTGAATTTTCACAAAGCCCCTTTTCCCATGTTACTTGATGGATCTGAACCAATTCCAAAGGGAACTCTTCTTACAAAAGTATAATTATTCTGTTTGAGTATAAAGACAACCCCATCTCATCTGTGGACTTACAAGCATTAATTAAGATTTTTTTAATTGAATTTTCCTAAGGCCCCTTTTCCTATCTTTCTCAATGGATCAGACCCAATTTGAAAGGATTAATCCTTATGATGGTATAAATCATTATGTGAAAGTTTAAAGTCAATCAGGTGAAATCTAGGGCCATTATGTGTTAACTAAAATTTTTTTATTAAATTTTCATAGGGCCCCTTTTCCCATGAAACTTGATGGATCAAACCTAATTCCAAAAGGAACAATCCATTTAATGTAATATTCATTCTTGGAAAGTTTGAAGAGAATTTGTTGAAAACTATGGACTCTATTGTGTTTACGAGGACTTTTTCAATCCAGTTTTTATCGGGCCCCTTTTTCCCTTGGTCCTTGACTGATCATACCAAATTTTGAAAGGAACAATCCTTATAATGGTACAATCATTATGTGAAAGTTTGAAGTCAATCAGGTGAAATCTAGGGCCATTATGTGTTAACAAAGATCTTTGAATTAAATCTAAATAAGACCCCTTTTCCAATGTTTCTTGAGGAATCATATCCGATTCCAAAAGGAACAATCCTAATGATGGTACAATCATTCTGTGAAATATTGAAGAGAATCCGTTGAAAATTGTTGGCTCGAGATTATTATTAATGAGAATTTTTTATTAAAATTTTCATAAAGCCCCTTTTTCCTGTGTTTCCTGACGGATCAAACCAAATTTCGAAAGGAACAATCCTTATGATAGTACATTCATTCTGTGAAAGTTTGAAGGGAAACCGATGAAAACTATTGACTCCAGAGTGTTAAAGAGTATTTCTTAAAAGATTTTTCGATTAAATTTTCATAAGGCCCTTTTTCCCGTGTTTCCAGATGGGTCTGACAAAATTTCCAAAGGAACAATCCTTATGATGGAAAATTTTAAATACAATCTGATGTAAACTCTGGACTCTAGAGTGTTAGCGAGGATTTTTTAATTAAATTTTCATAAGGCCCCTTTTCCTGTGTTTCTTGACGGATCACACCCAATTTCGAAAGGAACGATCCTTATGTTGGTACAATCATTCTGTGAAAGAGACTTATGTGCAGGCTGATCTTTGTCTATACCTCCTGCCCAGACTGGAATATTCCAGGTTCAGCATGAAAAGGGTTAATTTTAAAGAGAAATATCAGCTCAAAATCAGGACTTACAGTGATTTCAGCCCTTAGATTTCAATGCTTTTCCCGCTTCTCTTCATTCAGCTTGACAAAGGTCAACAGTGTTCCCATGCAGTCTTTTAGTTGGAGTTGTACCCCTGCTTCATACAAAGGGTATATGAGACAGATAATGGGGGTACAGCTTATGAATAACTAGTTTAATCCATTCCCATACAATCCCTCTTTTTTACACCTCTCACGAAAAAAGCTTTGTAAAACATTGTGGGAAAGAAAATTGCTTTTTCCATACAATTTCTTCATTATAATATCCACATTTATTTTTTTCTTAAAAGACAAAGATGTTTAAAATTCCGCCATATTTAAATTTTACTACTGTTAATTTAGATTGGTCTTAATTTTTGGTGTTTGGAAAAGGGTTAAGCTTTAACCCATTCCACCACAATGACACTTTTAGATGCCCCCCAAGAAAAAAAGTGGAAAATGAAGAAAACTCAAAAAGTAAAAAAAATCCAAAATTTCATTAATTAAGATTTGTCATCATCTTTCAATTTGGACCAGTCTAAAATTTTGTTGTCTGGTAATGGATTAAAAGATTAATTTCATAGTAATTTATCTCTTTCATGAGTAATGACTCAATATGTTTCATGCACTGTAATAAAGTAGGCTGAATAGGTTCCAAATCTTAGTAATCCATAAAAACAAACCGAGTCTACAACTAAATACAGTAAAACCCCTCTAATACGACCACTTGCGGTACTTTCTGAAAGTGGTCGTAATAGCTGGGTGGTTGTAATACCGAGGTTTGGTCGTTTGTTGTCAAGTAATTCATGTTTATTTTATTTTCGTTATTTGAATATGTCAATACTATACATACAAAAATGAAACTATAAGAACATGTATCACAGCGGAATCTTATGTCATTTTCAAATTTATGATCTTTGATAAGTTATACTTTTGCTATTGTCCATTTGATCCATCTGATTGAGAAGTCTGAGCTCAGATTATTTATTCGTAAGTACAGGTTCAAAGTGTCAAACAGTCATTATCATATCTTCTACAATACGTTGAAATCAAATTCAATTGCTAATAAACTTTTCGGAACACAGAAAACAAACTAATTGTAACTTCTTGGATACGTTTTCACTTTCGAATTTATTACACGAGTCAAAACCTGTGACACATTCAAATAACAATTAAAAATAATACGAGCTATAATTTCTAAAAATGATTGGCCACTTAAATCATAACACCTATTATAGTAAAAATTGAGCCAAAATTATGGTCTCTAGAGTGTGAACGAAGAAATTGTCATTAAGGCCCCTTTTCCTGTGTTTTCCAAAAGAACCTTCCCATAATCAATAAGCTTCATCCACATGCCCTAGTAATTTATCTGGCCTAGTTTCATGAATGTTGAGCCTAAATTGTTGCCTCTAGACTTTAAACAAAGAAATTGTCATTTAGGCCCCTTTTCCTGTGTTTTCTAATAGAACCATTCCATAATCGATCAGGTTAATCCTTAAGACCTAACAATTAATCTGACCAAGTTTCATGGAGATTGAGCCAAAATTGTGGCCTCTAGAGTGTAAACAAAGAAATTGTCATTAAGGCCCCTTTTTCTGTGATTTCCAATAGAATCCTCATATAATCATTATGGTTCATCCTCATGATCAAACAATTATTCTGACCAAGTTTCATGAAGATTGGGCCAAAATTGTAGCCTCTAGAGTGTAAACAAAGAAATTGTCGTAAAGGTCCCTTTTCCTGTTTTTCCAATAGAATCCTCCAATAATCGATAGGGTTCGTCCTTATGATCAAACAATTATTCTGACTAAGTTTCATGAAGATTGGGCCAAAATTGTGGCCTCTAGAGTGTAAACAAAGAAATTGTCATTAAGGCCCCTTTTCCTGTGTTTTCGGAAAGATCCTACTAATAATCAATAGGGTTCATCTCTATGACCTAATAATTATTTTGGCAAAGTTTCATGAAGATAGAGCAATATTTGTGGCCTCTAGAGTGTAAACAAAGAAATTGTCATTAAGGCCCCTTTTCCTGTGTTTTCCAATAGACCCTCCCATAATCAATAGGGTTCATCCTCATGACCTGACAATTATTCTGACCAAGTTTCATGAAGATTGGGTCAAAACTGAGACCTCTAGAATAAAAACTTCAATTGTTGAAGCTGCAGGCTGCACAACAGACAACAGACATTCAACGATCACAAGCTAACCATGAGCACGTTGTGAGCTAAAAATCCGTTCTGTAAAAAATCGGTCGTAATAGCTGGGTGCCCGTATTTCAGGGGTGGTCGTAAGGAGGGGTTTACTGTATAGTCTTTCATGACTAAATTTTTTCTGATTAAATGTTTTTAACCCTTGTCATGCTGAACCCAGAATATTCTTCTTTTAGTAGGAGGTATATACAAAGATCAGACTGCACATAAGTTGACGCTGCATGACAGACGACAGACATTCAACAATCACAAAAGCTAACCATGAGCACGTTGTTAACTCAAAATCCGTTCTGTAAAAAATCGGTCATAATAGCTGGGTGCCCGTATTTCCTGGGTAGTCATAAGGAGGGGTTTTACTGTATAGTCTTTCATGACTAAATTTTTTCTGATTAAATGTTTTTAACCCTTGTCATGCTGAACCCAGAATATTCTTCTTTTAGTAGGAGGTATATACAAAGATCATACTGCACATAAGTGCAGTCTGATCTTAGTCTGAAACCAGAGTTGTTTATGAAATTAATTTTTCAAAGCAGTATTGACAACTGAAAAACAAGTACTACCAGTGCTTTTGACCCTTTGATTTTTATACAGTTCTGAACAGGATTTTATT
This sequence comes from Fragum fragum, assembly GCA_946902895.1. NCBI lineage: Eukaryota > Metazoa > Mollusca > Bivalvia > Cardiida > Cardiidae > Fragum > Fragum fragum. The sequence continues at coordinate 22,064,311 of OX336382.1, read as the reverse complement.
CAGCATGACAAGGGTTATCTTGTGTCCATTTTAATTTTCCAAAAGCATATGAACAGAGACTGATAGTTTCATAAAATTGATTGATTCACACACTATTTGATACAATACTTATAGGGATTTAGTACTTGAGCAAATTAAAAGAAAATACAATTATTGTACAGTGTACATAGTCCTATACATGTATGTCAGTCTTATTTTTCACACAACAAATTGCTATTGTTACCCACCATTTAACATGTGTTCAATTTCTTTTGCGTTAATTGCATTTATAACAAAGTTTTGCTCCACTGCCAAGATGATCATTTATTGCTAAGCTGAATTTTTTGAGACTACTAATCTAGAATGGGTGCAATGTAAATATCCCACATTCCCAAACAACTGTTAAATATCACTTATGATTGCTGATACATTTCTAGTTTAAAGAGGGTGTTAAATGCAAATAGTAGCGTTGTTATCTTTCATAAGGATTCCATAAGATATTTTATCAAGTGATCTTCAATCAACTTTAACTGATATCGGCCCTGCCCCTTAACATCAATGATAGTAATATCTTTATAATACCCTTTCCTGTACAAACCTAGAATTCTATGTCACTGTGATTTTATACTTAAGAAAACCTTGTTGGAAGTGAAGAAATTGCTAGTGACAAGCTATTTCTCCATTTCCCACAATATTTCTACCAGATAGAAATATGTTGAAACAAACGCCAGTAATGAATGAATGTTTATGATTTTGGGAAATGCACAATGTGAAGGTCATAAACCGTTTTGTCTACAGCAACCACAAGAGTTTACTTCCGTAGGTCGTTGTATGGTAAGTAGTTCTTTTACGAAAACTAGTCATTTTCATTTTCAGCATTTTTAGTGCACATTTGTGATGGACATGCTCAAATCTATTATTTTTTTCATGAGTCCTGCATTTATTCTATAGTTTTATGCTTGATTTAGCTGTCTCTGTCCTTGACTTTATATTCTAGAAGACGGCAAACTGATGAAGGCGTACCCAAACTAAATGACCTTCTCCTAGATGAAAAATAGACTTTGACTCTACAACGGCTAGAATAGCAAAAAAATCATCATTAATGAATATTAGTCTCAAAACACAGACCTATGAATGAGGATGAAGCACTAAAGAGTCATATTTCATTGAATGTTGTATCATATGCTTGAGCGACATAAACAAGAATAATTTTCTATACAACAAAGAACACGAAAACCTGGTGGGTATTGACCCAGAATCACCATAACTTTTGTTTTTCGTCTCAAAAATTACTCCCACTTTAACTGGAGAAAGGTACGAAATAACAAGGTGACGAAATGGTTTGACAGGAAAGTCATTGCAGCTTCAAATAACATATTGCAAAAAGAAGATGAGTAGGAGTTGGCATATGTAAAATACGTACTTCTACTTTAAACTGCTTTACATTGATAAAAAAATATGTCAAGCAAGTCGACGAAACTTCGCCACGGGAATAATTTACCCCAACACCGCATACAAGTTTCAAAATGGCCGCTGACATCAACTTCCTGGCGACAATAAAATGATTTTTTTCTTAAAACCATTTCATCAATGATTAAATGACGTAAATAGAAGCGAAGACCAAAAACAGACATTTTTAAAAACAATGCCAAAAGTTGATTATAAACTTCTTTCTAATTCTGATCCAGAAAGTGCAAAAATCAAACAAGAAAACCTTGCCATGGGATCCTCGACTACTATGAGAACATGCAAAATACTTTGTCGACTGTTTGCTATGATAGTATCAAGGTTCTGGAAGCTCTGTTCGTCAGCGTGCCTTGTATTATTACTGGTGTATTGGTTTTATGGTGGAGCTATAACATTCCTTCTCTTGATGATTTCTGTATTTGGTATATACAATTCTCTTATCAGGGATTCTAAATTTTTGAGGATTTTCAGGATTTCCTAGGTTTTTTGTCAGTGTGAAGTCACTGCCTGAGCTTTGATTCGTTTTCTCTGGAAAGCTTGAGATGCAGACGAACTTTTTACACATGAATAAATAGCAATTTTCACCTATGACAAGTGAATATATTCATATTATTGTTGGGGAATATTTTTTGTCCGTTATATGTTTTCAGACCAACTCATGGTTTAATTATTTTGTAGGCAAATATAGTTTTGCAGTATAAATTTTTATTGTCTTAATTCAGTTTATAAACATAGCTATCACTACAAGTATGTCAAACATGACCCAGATGACATTTATGGGCAGAAGAATTAGTAGAATGTGAACTGCTCATTTTTTATGTGTTTAGCCATAGGTGTTAGATAATTTACTATATTCTCATGAAACTATGCCAAAAGAAGGGAGCAATGTATTTTATATTTTTTAAATTGGATGACTTTTTTTTATAATATATTTTAACCTTTTTATAATATATTTTAACCTTTTCCTGTACAAACCCGGGGTTTTACGTCCCTGTGAATTTAAAATTGAGAAAACATTGTGGAAAGAGGAGAAATTGCTTGTAACAAGTAAATACCTCTTTCCCCCAAATATTTTCTACCGCATTGGATGGTTTCATTTTACATTCAATTTGAAGAAGAAATGTAAATATGAAATAAGGTAAACCGTTGTATTTTGAAATTCACTGGTATCTGTATTCAATTCTCATTTCCACATCTGCCATTTATTAAATTGATTGTAAACATTATGTCAGCTTTTTCCTGACCAAATAAATCTTGACCAAAATCATAAACTGTAAAAGAATATTGACATTCAATGAATGAGGCTAAGGAGAAAGTAGTCAACTAACCCAAACATGTTTTGAAACTTTTTAAGAATTCTTAACAAAATAGATTTTTAGTAACAATGAGAATAAAAACTTGTTATTGGGATGAAAACCCGCACCACAAGGATAAATGCAGTAGTCAAAGTCTAAATCCGTAAAATTTGCAACCATTAGCAATACGCCCAAAGCATAAAGCCTAGAGCTTTGATATTTGGATAATCATCATCATCCAAGGACCCTCTACCAAAATACAAATGTACTTCAAAGAATTACCATACTCTGAAAATAAGCTCTTTTCTGAGTGAACCAAAATACTTCAAAGAATTACTGTATCTTGACAATAAGCCCTTTTCTGTATGATCCATTATTTTACATAGAAATAAAGAAGGAAATCTTTTAATTTTTTTTTTTTCTTTTAAAGCTATATTTTGTATATATCAATGTCTATTGAACCTTTACCAAAATACTTATAGAATTACCGTAATCAGAAAATAAGCCCTTTTCTGTGCAATTTTTGATTTTAGAAATGAATTAAGAAGGATAATCTTTGAAAATCCTCTCCTCCTAAACCATTATGCCTAGAGCTTTCATATATGGAATGTATCAATGCCTTTTGACCCTCCACCAAAATACTTCAAAGAATTACCATACTCTTGAAATAAACGCTATGGTGGGATGTTCAATATACCTAGGATTAAAGGAGAAAATCTTTTTCTCCTAAATAAATTGGTGTAGGGCTTTGATATTTTGTATATATCATAAAGCCTTTAGCTATCATACTCAGGGAGCAAAATAAGACCATCATAGTCCTTTTGTTTCATGATCACATGACTGTTACATCTTATCATAGTTGTGTGTACAGAACTAAGTATGGTTAATCAACATCTGATCGATATTTTTCTATAGAATTTACTTTCTCAATAAAAATGATGCTCAGGTCAACCATGCAACTTCCAGGATGAAATGTTCACCCATAATGGTAGACTTTGATGATGTATATTTGATATGATGTGCCTAACACTTTATTCTATTTATCATTCTAATTCCATTCAACGCCAAAAAAGACCACCAGGAAATTTTTGGGGACTTCTTTAACCCTTTCCTGTACAAACCCGGGATATTATGTTGCTTTGATTTTATAATTGAGAAAACATTGCAGAAAAAGAAGAAATTGCTTGTAACAAGCAATTTCTTCTTTTTCAACAATATTTTCTACCATATAGGATGGTATTATTTCAAATTGCATTCAGTTTTCACTGTTGTCTGCAACCTCTTTGAATTTGGACCAGTCTATAATTTTGAAAAACAGAAAAGGGTTAAAACCAAGTGATTTCACACCAACCTTATTTAGTATCGTTAAGATTACCTGCAATAATGGGAAATGAATGAAAGCAGGTCTAAATATACAAAAATAGTGAGTTTATCATTTGGTATACAAAAATAGTGAGTTTATCATTTGGTAGTTTCACTGATGTGTCAGTGAAATTCTTAACCCTTCTCATGCTGAACCAGGATATTCCGGTTTTGGCAGGAGGTGAAGGCTAAGATCAGACTGCTCTTATGTGCAGGCTGATCTTAGTCTACACCCCTTGCTTGTACTTTTCCTGCCAGAGTTGTTAATGAAGTTGATTTCTAAAAGAAATATATTGATTTTTTAACAAAAAAGTTCTATCAGTGCTTTCAGCCCTTTGATTTGACAGCATTTCAGTAAGTTAATTTATACAGCATGACAAGGGTTAATTGATAATCCACTAGGAAATCTAGATAAACCACTGGGAAACATTAACCCGTTACCAGACAACAAAATTTTAGACTGGTCCAAATTGAAAGATGTTGCAGATGACAATTAAAAGTTAATGAAACTATAGATTTTCTTCAATTTTTGGGGAAGAAAACGTAAAAAGGTGAACTATTAAAGGTGAACTATGCTACTTCAGTGACAAACGCTTGATGTGTTTGTGGTATTAGTCCATTTTGCGACAATTCTAGTGTTAAATCAAATAACGCTGTTTGTTGTACATAGATTTATCAGAGACTTCTAGAAAGAGTCCCTTACAATCCAGCACTTTTACAGATTACTTCCTGAGGTCAAAATGGCATACATTGTATTGGTGGAAATTACAAAATACAAATATTAATGGGTCTGTCTACCTAGTTCAAAACTGTTTAAAAAACATTTATTATGATTGTTTCAGAAAAATGATCTGCAATAAAAAAAACAATTAACTAATACCCACACAATGACACTTTTTGACGCATCTTAAGAAAAACAAAAAATTGGGATAAAATTGTGTAAAATGAAGATATTGCTTGCAACAAGCCTTGAAAATTGAAAAAAAAAATCCACCGTAAAAGGCAAATATTTCTTAAATACCACCAACTTGAAATTGTTGTCCACAACTCCTTTCAATTTGGACCAGTCTAACATTTTGCGTTCTAGAAATGGGTTAACTATTTTTTCATGTTTTTTGCAGGTATATTCTACTATGCTCAGGACATGTTTTTGTACTACCCTGACCAGCCACCGAATTCTAGAATATTTGTCGAGTCACCTGGCAAGTTTCACCTCCCGTACGAAAATGTTTTCATCAAAGCATCGGATGGGGTGTCCCTCAACATGTATTTTATCAAACACCAGCAATCAGCCAGTTATCCAACGGTACTTATGTTTCATGGAAATGCGGGCAATATTGGCCACAGGTAATACTGTTAAACCTGACAACAAAAATTAAGACTGAAAAGATGTTGCAGACGACTATTTCTAATTGATGAAATTTAAATTTTTGGGGTATTTTTGTTAGGTAGAAATCTTTGTGGATAATAAAGAAATTACTTGTAACCCAATGGTTTTTAAAATTTCATCCACCTGAAATTATAGTCTACAACTTATTTAAATTTGGACCAGTCTCAAATTTTGTCGTCGGGTAATGGATTAATATGTTCTAATGAATACTATACAAATTAATTTCTTACATCTTTAGAAGAAAAGGTCTGTTGTCACTTTACCCATTAATGGACAATACAATTTTACACTGGTCCAAATTTGAAGGAGTTGTAGATGACATTTTAAAAATTTTTCATCTTTTTTGGTAAAAAACATTGTGTAAAACGAAGAAGTTGCTTGTAACAAGCAATTTCTTCATTCTCACAATGTTTTCCCAGTTGTTTTTCTTGGGGGGGGGGGGGGCATCAAAAAGTATCATTTTGTGGGAATGGGTTAAACCATTCCCACACAATTACGCTTTTTACACATTGTATGAAATGAAGATATTTCTTACAACAAACAATTTCTTCATTTTCCAAAATGTTTTTACACAGAAAGTTGAAAAAATCTAAAAACTTTTATGTCGTCTGCAACTCCTTTCAATTTGTGCCATTCTAGAATTTTGTTTTGTGGTAATGGGTTAAACCTTCTAATTCATTCCTATGGTTCACTTGTTTTGTAGTTTTTACCCCTTCAAAATCTGTTGGCCCCTAGAAGGTCATAGTCAAAGAATCAATGACCTCTCAGTTTCAATCTCTAGTATGAGCCTTTCAACATTAGAACTGGAGAAAGCACCAATTTTTGGTCAATGTTTCTTTCAAAAATAAGTTTTAAATATAACTCTGGCTTGAAGGAGGTAAAGAGGTGGTGTAGACTAAGATCTGATTGCTTGTATGTGTAAGCTGATTTTTAGCTCAGCTGTTTTCTGAGCCTCTGCGTCGTCGTCGTTGATGTCGTCGGCGTGTGAAAACTTTGACATTTTGTGATATCGCTGGTTCTAGTTGTTTTCCAATGGATGTGAAATATTTAGGTTGAAACCTAAATTAGATTGCAATCATGGTTCTAGGTATTTCACTGTGGTAAAAAATCTCCTCAAAACCGTATCGTTTCATATGATTAAGGTGTATCTAAGGTATTTAGGTAGCCCATTAACGAATGGATTAACATTATTGATTAACACTTAATCCCTCATTTAATACTCTGAAGAAATAAAGCTTTGGAAAACATTATAAGAAAAAGAGAATCTGCTCCATAATATTTTTTAACCTACTTGACAGGGATTTCTCAATTTAAAAAGCGAAGAGGTGAATGAAAAGTATACTACCTTATTGTGAGAATTTAGAAAAAAAAATAGAAATCAAAGTAGAAAACCCATGAAACTTTTTACAACCAAGCATGTATAACAAAGTGTGTGTATTTCTGTTTATTTATAGTCGTTACCATAGCAACGCCCATATAAGGGACGCCACCAGAAGACGTTTTTTTGTTACGGAGGATAGTGCAAGGATACAGGACAAAACTGCTGAGAGCTTTGCCTGGTTCTTTAACTCGCTCTATAGATAGCACCGTCACTCATGCCTTTAACATCTCATCCAAAAGACGATTAGTTTGTTAGTTGATATGGTCACCCCAGGGCTTGAACCTGTGATTTTGAGGTTTAAAGTCAAGTGCTATATCAAAGCTAGAGTGGTTAACTATTTTGAAGGATAGTGAAAGCCTACAATATACTATATCTACAATATGTGTCAATGTAATATAGTTATGCTAGAGTACAGGGGATATGGAAAGATTGCAGACTTGCCTTTTATATTTATGTTTATATTTTGTAGGTTTGTGATAGCCTACTATATCTACAATATGTGTCAATGTAATATAGTTATGCTAGAGTACAGGGGATATGGAAAGAGTGCAGACTTGCCTTTTATATTTATGTTTATATTTTGTAGGTTGGTGATAGCCTACTATATCTACAATATGATTGTGTCAATGTAATACAGCAATGCTAGAGTACAGTGGACATGGAAAGATTGCAGGCTAACCTTTCAAATTTATGTTTATATTTTGAAGGTTGGTGATAGCCTACTATAAATACAAATCTGTGTCAATGTAATATAGTAATGCTAGAGTACAGGGGATATGGAAAGAGTGCAGGTTCACCTTCCATATTTATGTTTATATTTTGTAGTACATTTTGTAGGTTGGTGATAGCTTACTATATCTACAATATGTGTCAATGTAATATAGTAATGCTAGAGTACAGGGGATATGGAAAGAGTGCAGGTTCACCTTCCATATTTATGTTTATATTTTGTAGTATATTTTGTAGGTTGGTGATAGCTTACTATATCTACAATATGTGTCAATGTAATATAGTAATGCTAGAGTACAGGGGATATGGAAAGATTGCAGGCTCACCGTTCATATTTATGTTTATATTTTGTAGGTTGGTGATAGGGCACTATATCTACATTATGTGTCAATGTAATATAGTAATGCTAGAGTACAGGGGATATGGAAAGATTGCAGGCTCACCTTTCATATTTATGTTTATATTTTGTAGGTTGGTGATAGCCTACTATATCTATAATATGTGTCAATGTAATATAGTAATGCTAGAGTACAGGGGATATGGAAAGATTGCAGGCTCACCGTTCATATTTATGTTTATATTTTGTAGGTTGGTGATAGGGCACTATAACTACATTATGTGTCAATCAATATAGTAATGCTAGAGTACAGATGATATAGAAAGATTGCAGGCTCACCTTTCATATTTATGTTTATATTTTGTAGGTTGGTGATAGCCTACTATATCTATAATATGTGTCAATGTAATATAGTAATGCTAGAGTACAGGGGATATGGAAAGAGTGCAGGCTCACCTTCAGAATCAGGTAATCAGTGTTTTTTTTGCCTTCATTGAGAGGGTCTGTAAAAATCACATTTTCCCCTAAATTCAGGAATGAAAATTCCCAATACAAATGTGGAGGACTTACCAAATAAGAAAAAAAAGTAAGAATAAAGATTATTTCTTTTTTAGGTCACCTGACCGAATGGTCATGGTGACCTATTGCAATCATTGTTTGTCCGTCGTTGTGCGTCGTCCGTTAACTTTTAAACATTTTCATCTTCTTCTCAAGAACTACTGGGCGGATTTCAACCAAACTTGGTAGAAAGCATCATTGGGGGATGCTAATTCAAGTTTGTGAAAATAGGGGTTCTGGGGGTCATAGGGGCCCAAATAGGGGCCAAAAAGGGGTAATTTTTGGTACTTCTTTAAAAATCTTCTTCTAATAAACCATTAATGCCAGAGCTTAAATATTTTGTGTGCATGACAACTAGGACAGGTATATTATAAATTGTGAAATTCATGCCCCTGTGGTCATGTATGGGGCCACACCCAGAGGTCAAAGTTCATCATGTTAAAAAATTCACATTTTCATCTTCTTCTGATGAAGTACAAAGCCAATTTCAAATAAAACTTGGTGAAAAGCATCATTTGGTAATGGTTATTCAGATTTGTGAAAATAAAAAGGCTGTGGGGTCAGGGGGCCCTAAAATGGGGACCAAAAGGGGGTAATTTTTGGTAACTTTTAAATATTTCATCTTCTTCTCAAGAACTACTGGGCAGATTTCAACCAAACTTGGTAGAAAGCATGATTGGGGGATGCCAATTCAAGTTTGTGAAAATAGGGGTTCTGGGGGTCAAAGGGGCCCAAATAGGGGGCAAAAAGGGGTAATTTTTGGTACTTCTTTAAAAATCTTCTTCTAATAAACTGTTAATGCTAGGGCTTAAATATTCTGTGTGCATGACAACTAGGACAAGTATATTATTAATTGTGAAATTCATGTCCCTGGGGTCATGTATGGGGCCACACCCAGAGGTCAAAGTTCATCATGTTAAAAAATTCACATTTTCATCTTCTTCTGATGAAGTACAAAGCCAATTTCAAATAAAACTTGGTGAAAAGCATCATTTGGTAATGGTTATTCAGATTTGTGAAAATAAAAAGGCTGTGGGGTCAGGGGGCCCTAAAATGGGGACCAAAAGGGGGTAATTTTTGGTAACTTTTAAATATTTCATCTTCTTCTCAAGAACTACTGGGCAGATTTCAACCAAACTTGGTAGAAAGCATGATTGGGGGATGCCAATTCAAGTTTGTGAAAATAGGGGTTCTGGGGGTCAAAGGGGCCCAAATAGGGGGCAAAAAGGGGTAATTTTTGGTACTTCTTTAAAAATCTTCTTCTAATAAACTGTTAATGCCAGGGCTTAAATATTCTGTGTGCATGACAACTAGGACAGGTATATTATTAATTGTGAAATTCATGTCCCTGGGGTCATGTATGGGGCCACACCCAGAGGTCAAAGTTCATCATGTTAAAAAATTCACATTTTCATCTTCTTCTGATGAAGTACTAAGCCAATTTCAAACTTACTTGGTGAAAAGCATCATTGGGTACTGATTATACAGATTTGTGAAAATTAAAAGGCTGGAGGTCAGGGGTGCCTTAAATGGGGACCAAAAGGGGGTCATTTTTGGTAACTTTTAAACATTTTCATCTTCTTCTCAAGAACTACTGGGCAGATTTCAACCAAACCTTTTTCTAATTCTTTCAATCAAAATCACTTGTCTTGGTGCTCTTTTACTCAGGTGACTGTTAAGGCCCACTGGGCCTCTTGTTAGCTTACCTGAGCAAAGGTCCAGCGTATGTCCGTCCATCTGTCCATGTGAAAAAACAATTATTAAAAATCTTCTCCTCCTAAACCATAAGGCCTAGAGCTTTGATACTTGATACATATCACCCTCTAACAAAATATTTCAAAAAATTACTGTACTCTTAAAATTAACCCTTTTCAAAGAAAATCTTTTAAAGTCTTCTTCTCCTAAACCATTAGGCCAAGAGCTTTGATATTTGGTACATATCATCATTTATTGACCCTCTACCAAAATACTTCAAAGAATTATCTTTCTCTGAAAATTAGCCCTTTTCTGTGAGATCCCTGATTTTACGAAGGATAGAGAAGGGAATCTTGGAAAATCTTCTCCTCCCAAACCATAAGGCCTAGAGCTTTGATATTTGGTGTGTATGATCATCTATTGACCCTCTACCAAATACTTCAAAGAATTACTGACTCTGAAAATTAGCTCTTCTCTGTGCAATTCCTAGGTTTACAAAGGAATAAAGAAGGAAATCTCCCAAACCATTAGGCCTAGAGCTTTGATATTTGGTACATATCATCACCTATTGACCCTCTACCAAAATACTTCAAAGAATAACTGTATTCTGAAAATTAGCCCTTTTCTGTGCAATCCCTGATTTTACAAAGGAATTAAGAAGGAAATCTTTTAAAGTCTTCTTCTCAGAAACGATTAGGCCTAGAGCTTTGATATTTGGTACATATCATCAGCTATTTTACCCTCTACCAAAAAACTTCAAAGAATAACCATATTCTGAAAATTAGCCCTTTTCTGTGCAATCCCTAATTTTTTTTGGAATAAAGAATGATATCTTTTAAAACCTTCTTCTCTTAAACCTTTAGGCCTAGAGCTTTGATATTTCGTATGTATTGATGTCCATTCTTCAAAGCATTACCATATTCAGGAAATTAGTGCTTTATGGTGGGATCATCAAATAACCTAGGATTAAAAGAGAAAATCTGTAAACATCTTCTCCAAAATAATTAGACAGAGGGCTTTGCTATTTTGTATATATCATACAGTCATGAACCATCATACTCAGGGGTAGTTTAGTTGTTTAGTTCAGTATTATCAATGCCTCTAATGTGTCAAATATTAACCCATGCCCACATAGTGGCACCTTTTTATGCCCCTCAAACAAAAAAGCTTAGGAAAACATTGAGGAAAATAAAGAAATTACTTGTTACACTAAAGACAAACATTAGTAAAAATTGATAAAATTTGAATAATCTTCTAATTTGATAGCTTCTGGGCAAGATTGTTGCTTACCAGTATTTCAAAGACGACTTTGATTACTCATGTAAAGTTTTATGAAACGAGGCGACTTCTTCACCTGAGCCGTCCACTCTGCAGAGCCCTGTTATTCTTACAAGCATAGTAAAAGACTGAAAATTACTTTACCTGTTTTTTGATATCTAATTTTTTCCCTGATATAACAATGCAAGGGCATATTGGTTTTGCTGAATTTGTACATACAAAATAAATTTGTGGTGGGTGGCAGGTCCTTCATATTTCACATATGCGTTCACCTGAAAAGGTCATTTTTTTGTGCTAAGTTCTGTAACAAATTTATATTTCAGGTTTATACAAAGATGCAGAGGCAGCATTTAATTGGCTACAAGAGCGAAAAGATGTCGACCAGAGAAAGATTTATATATATGGTAGCTCACTAGGTGGTGCTGTGTCTATTTGGTTGGCGTCCAATCCTCGACACAACAGTATACTCGGGGGCTTGATTCTCGAGAACACCTTTACAAACCTTCCAGATGTAGCTAGAAGTTTATTTCATATGAAGTTTATCGACTTTTTACCAAATTTATGTTTTAAAAATAAGGTTAGTTATTTACAGCTTATTTTAATATGACACTGAAGGTAGACATACATTGGTATCATCTTCTCCATCTGACTCTCCGTAAATCTTGTTGATATGTCTTCAACATTTATGGACAAATTTGTGCATGTTGTCTTGTTTAGACATTTTAGGCTGCATCACAGAAAAAAAAGGGGCTGATGACAAATTTCTTTATAATGCAACTCCTCCTCCATTTTGGTCAAATTTGCATGAAGTTTTTACAGAATGCTCCTAGTTACCCGATCTCATGGATTTTATCAGATTTTTACCATTCTAGGCTGTCTAACAGAAGAAGGGACCTTAATGTGGTGGTGTATATTGGCACTCTTGTTAAAGAAATGTATCATTAATGGAATTTTGAGGACCTCTTCTTCGACCAATTCCCACACAATCCCATCCTTCTGATGCCACTTGCAAAGAAAAGTTTAGAAAACATTCAATTATTCAATTATTTCAGTTCAGGCCCGACTATGAAATATTCAAATTGACCACTCTACCCGTAACTCAGTACCAGACAACAAAGAATTAGACAGATTCAAATATAAGACAAATGCAGACAACATTTTAAATTGTTGATAATTGTGAAAAAATGTGTCATATTGGTTAGAAAATATTGTGGCAAAACGAGAAACGGCTTGTTATTGACAACTTCTCCTTTTGTTACAATGTTTTCTCTGTTATATTATTCACCACATTGAAATGTGGAATTGAGTAGCAATAGGTAAAGATTATATAAATGTTTTTCTGTATATATATTTCAGTTTATGTCTGACTATAGAATAGTCAAAGTTACCATTCCTACACTGTTTTTATCCGGCCTTAAAGATGAACTCATTCCCCCCTGTATGATGTCAACACTTCATAATGTAAGTACATTACAAGGGCTTACCCAATTACCACACACACAATAGACTGTTCAGGATTGAAAGAGGTTGGAGACATTAGTTGAAAATTGATGGATTTTTCAAAAACTTCGTCTTTCAGGAAGGAAATCATTGTGGGAAATGAAAAAAATGCTTGTAATATTTGCTTTTTGCAAGCAAACGATTGCATTTCATTGCTTTGCAATGTCACAGTTTAGCATTTACCCTTTGAATTAAATTTATCCCTCTGTGCTAATAACATCAAAGTACCCAAACAATGTAAATTCACATTTAAGAGGTCATAAACATTTGCAGTAATGTTGAGCATTTTTAGGGTCTTTGCAAATTTTGTAGGGTCTTTTCAAATTTTGATATCCAAAAAAATATGTGAATTGACAATATTGATAGATGAAATATAAATGGGAGTAGTTAAATCAGGAGAGAAAGCAAAAGAAATATTTTATAACTAGCTTGAAATTATGAAACTTTCCTGGCGTCAGAAAAGTTGTGATACACATTGTACAGCAATGACATTACTCAGTCATATGAAGTTACACTTGATATATTTTTGCAAGAATAAGGTCACTATTTTCAGCAATCCTCTTTATCTCTGAAAAGTAGACTCTCCAATCTTGTACCTTTAGATTAATAGCCCAATGTCCATTGTGTGGCTTTTGCCTGGCAACAATTTTATAAACACCTTCTCATGAACCAATAGGCTAAAGAAGAATGAAACCTTGCAGGGATGATCCTTGGTTTAAGTTGTTCAAATAATTGAAATCTATAAAGGGTGAACATAATGAAATCTTTAAAAATCTCTTGCTTGGAAACCAGCAGACGGAGAGCTTAGATACTTGGTATGCAGCACCTCCTGGGGGGATATCTATTAAACTTGTTCAAATAGTGGGCCTCTTGTCACATTGTGCCATTTTACATTGAATCAAGAGACACTTAGAAATCTTCTGCTCTCAAATTAGAAGACTGAAAGGTTTGATGTTCAATATGCAATACCTACTAGGGGACATCGACTAAGTTCGTTTAACAGATGCTCCTTGGATCATATTTAGGCTCCTAACAAGTGCACCTTTGTTTACATTGAAACAAAGAAGGCAAAATTTAAAAATCATTGTCCATGTTAAGCTCTACCTGGGAACACCCTATTTTACATTGAAAAAAAGGAAAACTTTTAACCCTTGTCATACTGAACCCGGAATATTCCTGTTTTGGCAGGAGGTATAGACAAAGATCAGCCTGCACATTAGTGCAGTCTGATCTTGATCTACACCTCCTGTTTGTCCCCTTTAAGACAGAGCTAGATTATTATCAATTTTCAAAAGAAAGATTGACCCACATTAAGACCTTCCAGTGCTGTCAGTCCTTTGATTTAAAGCAATTTTATGTAGGATTTTAATTCAGCATGATAAGGGTTAGAAAGATTGACATTAGTACCCATATGCAAAATTTGCTCATTTGATGACATTTAGATCATATCTGACTCCTCCAGCTGGATCCTTCATGTTTACATCTAAATGAAGAGGGAAATATTAAAAAATCCTCTCAAAACAAGAATATAAACAGTTTTGATACTTTGTTTTTAGCATCTAGTACATTTCTTCTTAACGGTAATTTGTTCATATGATACAACTAGGACTTATCACTAGCACATAAGGGAACAAAAGAAAGAAAAATATTTTTTTGTCCCCGCATCGAATGATCGAAGGCAAAAATTTTTACCGTTGTCCGTCATTTAGTCTTTCCGTCTGTCGGTCTGCAAAACTTAATAAAAAAACTTAATATTGCCAATTACTACCAGCCTATTCAAGATACAATGCTCAAAATTGGTATGATGATACATCTCTATAATACGCATCTCCTCATGTCAGGGTCAAGGTCATGTGATAAGGTCAAGGTCACATACAAAGGTCAAATGTTTTGTCCTGTTGCTGGGGCATTGTGTTTCACAAACACATCTTGTTTACAATCTTCTTATGACATAACTCCAAGCTTTAACCCATTATCACACAATGAAATTTTAGACCAGTCAAAATTCAAAGAAGTTGCAGACAACAATTTTATGTTGATGTAGTTTTTAAAATCTTTGTCTTTTTAGGTAGATAGCATTGAGGATAATGAAGAAATTTCTTATAACAAGCAATTTCTTCATTTTCCACAATGTTTTCCAAAGTTTTTATACTGAAGGGGGTTTAGGAGTGTTATTGTGTGGGAATGGGTTAAGGTTTCGTATGATGCATGGCATTAACGATTGATGAATCTCTACAGAATTGCCCCATGTTTCACAATACTAAGCTTTGTTTTGGGTAAGCGCTTTAACTCATTCCTTCACAATCCCACCTTTTATATGTCCCTAAAGAAAATGCCTGGGTAAACATTGTAGAGCATGAAGAAATTGCTTGTTACAAGCAATTTCTTCATTTTCAACAATGTTTTCCACCCCAAAATGCAGAGATTTTTAAAAAAATTTATGAACTGGAAATTGTCATCTGCAACATATTTGAATTTGGCTTAGTCTAGAACTTTTTGTTTAGGATGGGGTCAAGGCTTATGGCCATCTTTTTTTTTTTTGACATTTTTTGACAGATTTCAATGATTATTACGACAATCAAATATTGCAGGGAAAATATTAGTCGATTCTATCACTAAACATTGCTTTTAACACAATGACTTGGATTGATTATATTTAGATCTAAGTGAAATAAGCTGTACATTAATCCAGAAGACAAAATTTTAGACTGCTCCAGATTGAAAGGGGGTGTTCTTGACGCTTCAAAGTTTGATGAAATTTTAGATTTTAGATTTTTCATCTTTTTGGGTAAAAATCATTGTGGAAGGAAAATGAAGAAATTGCTTGCAACAAGCAATTTCTTCATTGTCCACAATTTTTACGCAATCATTTTTCTTAAGGGGTGTCAAAATGTGTTATTGTGTGGGAATGAATTAACAGTATATGTACTTGAATTTACTTATTACTACAGGTTTTCTCCCAATAACATCTGGCTTTTGTCTGTACATACATGCCTATAGTCATCCGAAAGGAAACATTTTATGCACTTGGACAAAGATGAACATAATATAATATATATTTGTGTATATGAAATCAATCTAGAGAAATGGATGATGTTTGTAGAGAAAATTTTGCGATGAATGGAGGAATTGTTTCAGAGATGAAGAGATCGAAAGATTATTTTTTGTTTTCATGTAGGTATGAAGCTAAAAAACTAATCACACTCTATGAATATGCCAAGCAGAACTAAAAATTGAATCAATTGTGATTGAATCCAAATGCTGGATTGAATTGAAATTAGATGGAGGGGTCTAATCAAGAAGCAATCAAAATATCATGGTAACGACGTCATTACAAATCTTCTCCCAAACAGTAAAGCCTAGTGCAATCATGATCAGGTATTCACTATAGGACTGTCATTACCTTCTTGTGTTACTTTTTCAGCTCTCAGGGAGCAAACAGAAACGCCTTGTGCCTTTTGAAGATGGAACACACAACGAGACATATCTTTGCCCAGGATATTATGAAACATTTGCACAGTTTGTACATGGGGTAAGTCAGAATTAGATACAACATTGTCAGAAAACAATATCGAAATCCAAAGAGGTTGCAGATAATAATTCCCAGTAGGTTAGAATTGAAGACATTTTTAATAAGCGAGCAAAATTTTTTAACTACAGTTTTTTTATGAATGATTAAATATCATTGTTAAGTAGGGTAGGAAACATTGTGACAAAAAGGGACTATATTTTCATAAGACATTTATCCTTTAGCCACAATGCTCTGTGTGTCAAATGTTTATTCCCCCCCCCCCTCCCCAATCTCAAGATAGATTTATAAAAAAAGTCATTTCTGGTTAGGTTGAATACCTTTACCTTAAACATGCATTAGCCATGTTTTAAAGTCCGATATTCTTTACTCCTTATTACTCCTTAAACTTCCCTTTGCCATTCTCTTTTTAGCTCACCTGAGCATAAAGTGCAATGTGAGCTATTGTGATCAGTCATTGTCAATCGTCTGTCTGTCCACAATTTATATTAAAATCTTCTCCTTAACCAGTAAGGTAATCAAGCTGAAACTTGGCAGGAATATTTGCTTGGTGAAGTTCTACAAAAGATGTTAAAAGAATTTAATTTCAAGGAAAACATTTATTGCATTGGAATTATTTTGAAAGTAGGAAATTCCAGTCAATCTTTGAAAATCTACAAGGCCAAGGGCATTCATATTTCAAACATGGTATAACCACATAGCTCTCTATCAAATTTGCAAAAATTATACCTATGGGCTTAAAAATAGCCCCACCCAAGCTCCAAAGTTTGGAAAAATGCATACTAAGAGCATGTTTAAAAGACTTCTTCTCTAAAACTATAGAGCCTCGGACATTCATATTAGGCATAAAGCATTACAATTTGTTTTTTGTACTATTTTACTTAAAATTATGACCCCTTGGTCAAAACTGTCTTGCCACAGGGATCCAAAATAGGAAATAACACTCAATCAGAGCAAGTTAAAAAGTCCCCCTCAATACATAAGGTCCAAGGCATTCATATTTGTATAGCATAATCTGATAGTTCCTGGAAACCAAAACCTAGAATCTACAGCTTATTAAAGCTATAATTACAATGTTTAAGTCAACAAGCATACATAAAAATAATTACCATAAATGTTGGCCAGCTTTAGAGATGGAAGTTCACTCCTGTGTAAAAGAATGATTTGATTGATCTATCACTTTTTGTCAAGCCCACTTGTGGTGAGCAAGACATAGCTGTCGAAATTTTGCTTGGGTGTTAGTGAGTTAGTATGTGCATTATTGCATGTGTTGGTGCTTGCTTCTGTCCAGATTTTTGTCCAGAGCATTACTTCTACATTTACGGACGGATTTAAAATAACTCGGCATAAACTATTTCTCCTTTTTCCCATTATATTTTCCTTGGTAAAAAATGTTACTGAGTTGTATTTGGTTGATTACTATATTTCTGTATTAGTGTTTTAACCCATTCCTACACAATGTCAAATGGGGCTTTTTGACGACCTTCAAGAAAAGCGATTAGGAAAACATTGTGTAAAATGAAGATATTGTTTGTAAAAAGTAATTTGTTCATTTTGCACAAGATTTCTACCCAGGTAGTTTAAAAAATCTAAAATTTCATAAACTTCAAATTATTGACTGCAACTCTTCTAAAATTTTGCCACCTGGTGATTGGTTAAATAATGTGCACATGTTCCCATGGACACAAAGAAGAACATAATTATCGCAAGATGTTCTTTATACTTTTCTAACCCTTGACCCAATGACAAAAGTTTTTACTGGTCCAAGTTGTTAAAGACTGCAGATGTCAAGTTAACCTTCATGTTAATAGAGAAATAACCAGCTAATAGGTTTAAAAACATTGTGGAAAAGAAGAAATTGCTTTTCCATTGTGTTTTCCTTGTATAAATCTTATAATCATTTATAAAAGAATGAATGTGGGTCTTTCTTACATTTTGCTTATTTCATCACAGGAAGAGGGGCCTTATAAATTGTTGAGAATCATTTGAGGGTCAGATTCCAATAGGATCCTCTGGCTTGACCTTCATAGTATTTCATTTTTTCTTTCCTCAGGTATCAGAGAGAGGCAGCAGTGAACAAAAAGACTCTACAATACTAAATGTTGGAAATATTGACAATACAGTGGTGTAGATTCAAGATAGTTTGCAGTTTGTGATATTCCCGACTACCATGCCAGTTTCTTAAACCCACTCCAGCATATCAAAATTTTGGACTTGTCCAAATTAAAAGAAGTTCAAGACGACATTTTTTAGTTGATGAATTTTCAATAAAATCTGGTCTTTTGGGTAGAAAACATTGATGATAATGATTAAATTGCTTATGACAACGGTAACCATATTCCTTTCATCGTTGATTGTATTTAGTTGGTCTTTGGAAAAGTCATTGCCTCCATCCTCTATACTCTATGGCTCTCATAGAGTTGAAATTTATGACAAAAAGGAATCCTGAAATCTTTCTTAACTTGTATACTGACCACTCTTTAAATAATTTCAGAATATGTCACAAGTTATCTTTTATCCAAAGCATTCTATAGTGGCCTTGTGACATATTCTGAAATTAATAATGGAGGGGTCTAAACAATACTTCAAAGATTTCAGGATTCCATTCTGTGAGAAATTTTGCCCCTAAATATCGAAATTTTAGACTGGTTACTGGTTCAAATTGAAAGCAGTTGCAGATAACAATCTCAAGTTGTTGGAATTTAGAAAATCTTCGTCTTTTAGGATATAGAATATTGTAGACAATGAAGAAATACTTGTAACAAGTTGAAATTGACCCTTTAACCCATTACAACTCAACAAAATTATAGACTGGTTCAAATTGAAAGAATTTGCAGACTACGATTTCAAGTTAATGGAATTTAGAAAGTCTTTGCCTTGTAGGGTTTTTACAAGCAATTTCTTCTTTGCCCACAATGTTTTCCAAATCTATTTTCTTGAGATGATTAAAAAGCAGGATTGAGTGGGAATGGGTTAAATGAATATTCAGATGCTTTTACTTAATTTGACATGCTTGCTTTCAAGTTCTTTAACCTGTCAATCAAACCTAATATTTATAAAATGTCAGAAAAACAAAATGGGAAACAAATGTTAAAAATGAAGCAATTACTTCATTTTTCACATTTTTTTAACAAGATAGTTGAAAAATAAATTTGAAATTGTCATCTGCAATTCCTTTCAATTTGGACCAGTGTTAAATTTGGTCGTCAGGTAATAGGTTAAAAATGGAAGTATAAATTCTAAAATCAAGGATGGTAACTCTAAATTCATTTTCATTGGGATTTTGTGCCTTTTCATCTGAGGTTTGCATACAAAACTAATGCTGCAAAATAAGTTATTAGAAAACCCACAGATAGCTTTTGCTATAGTCTTCATATTTAAATTTCAAACAAGCGAAATGACTCAACACTTAACCTGTTCCCACTAAATCCTGCTTTTTTACGCCTTGAAGAAAGATATTTTAGGAAAGATTGGGAGAAAATAGGAAATTAATTGTTACAAGCAATTTATTCTTTTCTCACAGTGTTTTCTACACTCTGTGACACTTTTTTTCCCATTAAAAAAATTGTTGTCTTGACTATTTAGCTCACCTGAGCACAAAGTGCTCATGGTGAGTGTGATTGTTTAATGTCTTTCACGTTGTCCTTTGTGCGGCATCTACAATTTCTTTGTTTACACTAGAGGCCACAATTTTGGCTCAATCTCCACGAAACTTGGCCAGATTGATTGTTAGGTCATTAGGATGAACCCTTTTGATTATGGGAAGGTTCTATTGGAAAACACAGGTAAAGGGGCCTTAATAACAACTTCTTTGTTTGCCACAATTTTGGCTCAATTAAAGCCACATTTTTCATCCGATAAAAATACTTTGAAGGAATCCAATAATTGTTGACCCAAGAATCCTTCCTTTGAAATTTGGATGAAATTCATCTGCTGGTTTCCTAGAAGAAGACTTTTAAAGCTTCCACCATATATGGAAATTAGCCCTGCCCATTAAAGCAAAGTTTTTCATCCTTTCAAATGTTTTTGAAGGAATCTGATAAAGGGTTATCCAAGGAACATGATTTGGTGAATTTTGGTTGAAATACATCAATTGGTTTATGGGAAGATTCTCTAAGCTTTCACCATATATGAAAATTAAAGCAGCCCATTAAAGCAATGATTTTCATCTGATCAAATTTTTTTTGAAGGAATCTAAAAGAGGGTCATCCAAGGTTCATTTCTATGAAATTTGGTTGAAATCTGTTCAGTACTTTCTGAGGAGAAGATTTTTAAAGGAATTCAGCCAGTGGAGCTAAAAATTGACCCCCTCCTGTTCAATTCCTGGTTTTTACGCCCCTGTGATTTCATAATTGAGCAAACAATTATGTTACAATCAATTTCTACACCATATCTTGAAAGGAAACAAATAAGGAAAACTTAAAAAAATCTTCTCCACAAAAGGAACATTTAGATCATTGATATTTGGTATGCAGAATTTGAGCTTCTTCAAAGTTAGTTCATGTGATCCCCAGTTGGTCATATATCTGCTCTGTCCAGGTCCCCTCTTCACCTCACTCTTGAGGGTTGTAAAAAGCAGAATTGTGTGGTAATGTATGAAGTCTAGTCATGCTGAACCCGGAATATTCCAGTTTTGTCAGGAGGTGTAGACAAAGATCAGCCTGCACATAAAAGCAGTCTGATCTTGGTCTACACCTCCTGTTTGTACTTTCCTGCCAGAGTTTTCTATGAAATTAATTTTCATAAGAAATATTGATGACTGAACAAAAGTACTACCAGTGCTTTCAGCACTTTGATTTAAATACAATTCTGAAACGGACTTTATACAGCATGACATGGGTAAAGTGTTTAGCATTATGGTGAGGCTTCAACCCTCAACTTGCAGATCAAAGCTCAAGCTGCGTTTTCACTCACATATTGAGGTTGTCATAAGTTATCATACATGTGCATGTGCTTCTTTCTTTATACTCACAAAGTATACTGTTATTTTCAAAAGTAAATCAGTTTGTAATCAGCATACCGTCATTGCTTCGGTAAAATGTCATGACTACAGCATTACTAAAACTGTTGTTACAACATTTTGCTCATGCACTGACAATACTGCATTTTTTGCATATAGCATAGAACCTGATAAATTGTTGTCTTGATACTATGATTTGCGATATTTTGCTATTGGATTGAAATTATCTCCAACTTTGAATGTTTGTAAGGGCGTTTAATGTCACATCTTGTTTAACCCATTACTAGACGGCAATGTTTTAGACGGGTCCAAATTGAAAGGAGTTGCAGGTGACAATTAAAGTTTATAGAATTTTCGATTTTTTTAACATTCAGGATAGGAAACATTGTGGAAAATGAAGAAATTGCTTATAACAAGCACAATGTTTTCCAAAGCCTTTTTTCTTGAGGGGTGTCTAAAAAAAGTCATTGTGTTGGAATGGGTTGAGAAAAGTCATTTTGATATAGTCAGCAGACGACCAAATTGTAGTAAATATAGCTTTATTCAAGCTATATCAACAAAATTTTGGTTCCCTGTTAACAATATAATGTTATAAGTTCTTCAAGCTTGAGAGTTTCATTATAATTGAAGTTAACTATATGTTATTTTTGAACACTTATTTTAACACATGTTTAATATTATATACGTAAAATGTGTGCATTTGTTTTTCATACTCTATGACTAAAAAAAAAACAACAGCTTTTAGAATTGACAATGTTTCTTGTTTTAAATGTCCCCAAACTTCAGTTTGGCTGACATTCTTGCTGTCATGAGGGTTAATGGTGACGGTGTTAAGGGTGTTAGTAGTTGGTTTGCCTGACTCTTGAGATCTAGATAACAAAGTGTGATTCCAATCTAATTCTGTTATTCCTCTTCTTGTAAGAACTCTTTGGTATTGTCTTGATGAGCCCTATTCTGAGCTTCCAAAGAGTACCAACAAAACATAGGGTTTGATTAATCACAAAAGAAATTTACATTTCAAAATAGAAATCACTCTCTGTGTCTGGAGCAGGAACTACTTGGCTGTGGAATTTGTTCTTTATGTAAGGACCAGTCCCATTAACTCAGCTATTTAGACTAAAAACATAAATCTCTTATTTTTAAAGCCGTTCATTTTATACCAGTTTGGTTTAGTGTGTGAAACTGTTTCCATTTAATTTATAGTCTTTGAATTGACGATTACAAGAATAAACATACATGTTTTACTTTTGATTATGTCTTTTCAATGCTTTTCAAGTGTAGTAATTTTGTATAGCAACCATTTCCAAATACATTCTATGGTCAAAGGGAGATAAATATAAAAAAAACCCTTCCTGTCTTATTTGAGTCAGTCTTTCTAAATGATAACCTACTTAATCCTTTTCTTCTGTTGTTGTTGTTTTTCTATATATAGATATTGAAAATATAGTCGAAAAAGAAGAAATTGGTTGTGACATTCAACCTACTGAATGGTTATTTTTCATATCAAATCCACTACAACCCATTTCCACGCAATGACACTTTTAGACACCCACGAGAAAAAAAATAAATTAAAGACAGTGAAGAAACTGCTTGTCTTCATTATCCACAATGTTTTCTACCCAATAGTATGAAGAAAAAACATCAGAATTTCATAAGCTTTCAAGTGTTGACTGCAACTCCTTTCAATTTAGATCAGTTGCCAAGGGAAAACTGTGTTTTTTGTCCCAAGAAGCAAGCTGGTCAATGGGCCTCTACCAATATACAGTTACCCGCTTCACCAGTTACTTCTCTTGAAATCTGGATAGTTCTGGTCTATATTTACTATCTATATATAGGATGACACTAGATTTCCTACAAAATTTAATGTTTTCCATCTTATCAAAATTATTGAAACTTTTTCCATCTTATCCTTCTGCGTTCAATTTATTTAAAAACTAAAGCACTTTAAATGACAATATTTACACAATTAGTCAACCACATCCATAGGTGTGATTGTTATTGTCACCACGTGAATGAAATAAGCTTACCTCTTTCATAAGCAGAAAATTTGCAGATATTTCAAAGCTTTGAGAAATTTCATAAGTCCATAGAGAGAACTATGTTTTTGTTCGTTTGTATAAATGCCGGTACCATATATGTATAAACAGTGATATCACATTTTGAATGGTACTTTAGTCTTTATTTTATATTCACATTTTTAAACCTAAGTTGGATGAGCAGCTGGAGGCTCAAAAATGATGTTGTAGTAGTACTTGTGCGAGAACTACCAGGAATCCACGGTTAGGTGCTCAAGCTGCATCGATTTGAATGAAATACTGTTAAAATTGGCGTTAACCTCCCTGCAATTAATCAATTTTACAGCTTGGTAAAAAAATTGACAATCAATTCAGTGAGATAAATGTCAAATATTTGTTAATCAGCATTAAAATTACCTATTCAAACAGTGATAGATATATTATCTGATTAACAGGTAAAATTTCGGCCTTAAATTTTAAGTTCAGCTAAAAATAAAAACTATAAAAACTCAACATAACAGGAAAAGCTGATATTTCCAATTCAAGGTAAAGATTCAGATTTATATGAAACAAAGAAAGTATGAAGTTGGGACTGGAAGTTCAAGATTTCCGATTTCGAGATAATGAGCCTCGACTATAATTATACATTATAAAAGATATGTGATACTTTTGTTTAACTTTAAACCTAGCTAAATTAACTTGATACAGTTAACTGAGAATTCTACTTTGTGACTTAGTGATATTTTGGATTCATTTTTCTATGAATAATGAAATCATAAAGCCATCTTCAACATGGCGACATTCAGGACCTTCAGTCCTTTGATTATCATAACAGAATCTAATCACGTACACACATCCTTCGGTTAATATGTTGGTTGTGCGTCGGACACTCAATCATTAGGTCCCAGGTTTAATCCCCGGCCGTGGCAAATATCCTTTTCGACATTTGTCTCCCACCAATGGGTGGATAATGGTAATTCTAAGTTGGATGAGCTGCTGGAGACTCGGAAAGGATGTAGTGGTAGTACTGGTGTGAAAAGTGGTGTTTTTCATCTGATCAAACTTCTTTGAAGGAATGTGATAAAGGGTCACCTAAGGATCATTCCTGTGAAATAAATTTGACATTCATCAAGTGGTTTCTTAGAAGATTTTCAAAGCTTTAACCATATGTAAATTAGCCCCGCCCATTTAAGCGATATTTTTCAATCGATCAAAATTCTTTGAAGGCATCTGAAAAACGGTCACCAAAAATCATCTCTGTGAAATTTTGCTGAATTCTGTCCAGTACTTTCTGAGAAGAAGTTTTTTAAAATAAAAGTTTACGGACAGACGGACAACACGCTATGACAAAAGCCCCACTGGCTTTCAGCCAAAGGAGCTAATAACTAGGTCACTAGATCAAAACTTTGGGCCCCATGAGTGTGACACATTTTGACCCCAGGGGCATAAATTTTTATTGCATACTTTAAATCCATGTAGGTATCTTACATATCCAATAGGAATGATCTAGGCCATATAGTAAAGCTTTAACTTAGCATTTATCAACTTTGGCCCTCTAGGGCAGGGATATTTTTGACCCCATGGGCATAATTTCAACAAATATGGTAGGTAACTATTGGGCTACCTTATATCTGGAGTTAGGGTCGCAAGACGTCTTCGTCTTCCATAACCCCCTCATTAACATTAACCAAGTTCCCTTCCGGATAGTTGGTATACTAAGCTCCTTCCATATATTTATCCAATTTGCTCTTGAAGCTCATTCACAATTGATTCTGTAAGTCCATTCAATTCGTGTATGATTCTCACTTAAAAGGAGTTCCTCCTTATTTCCTTACGGCAAGTTTTAGTTTTGTGTTTAAGGGTATCTAGCCTCTGTTATTTGATTCACAGAGATTGAAAAATATTTTGTAACTTCAGTCTGCCATTTTAGAGTAACCTATATACCTCAATCCTCTCGCCACGGAATCATCTGCATGAAAGGGTTTGGATTTTCAAAATTCCTAGTCTCTCTTTTAATGGTCAATATCTAACTTGGCTTTCTAGTTTTGTTGCCCGTCTTTGTACTGCTTCTATTGATGTGATGGCTTTTTGTTAAAACTAGGGTGTCACATTATGTTGCAGCATTCCAAATATGGTCTAATTAGTGTTTTGTACACCTTGCAAAAAGTCTTGACAGTAACATGTAGAAATGTTCTTCTCACCAAACCAGTTATTTTGTTGCCTTTTATCAATACATGTGAATATGTGCTGTCTTAATTTCAGGTCTGTATCAAACATCACTCCAAGATCCCTTACACTTTGTGCATTAGAAATTTGTTTTTCTTTTCCATCTTCCGTAATACGGTATGTGCTGTTATGGTCATTAATGCTACAGTGCAAGGTAGTACATTTACTTGAATTGAATTTCAAAAGCCATTTGTCACTCCAGTAACTGCGAATGTCTGAAACACTTTGAATAAAGTCTGTGTCTATCGTCATTTGCCAAGTTGAAAAGTTTTGTGTCATATGCAAAGAGACTTAATGTCCCTTCAATACTCTCTTCAATGCCATTAATATTAATATAGACGTGAAAAAGTGTAGGACCAAAAACAGTACCTTTGAGTATTCCACTAGTTACGTCTTTCCATTTCGACTATTGTCGTTAACAATGACACGCTGTTTTCTGTAACTTAAAAAAGACTTAACCCAGTTTAAGATTTTCCCTCGAATACCATATGAATGTAACTTGCTTATAAGTCTAGCATGAGGAACCATTTTAAGTGCTTCAAGATTTTTAAGGTTTTGATTCGTCAAATTCAATTTCTGACACATTTACCTCACATTTATCATAAATCACTGATATATTACTTGTGCCTTCAATAGTAAATACTGATTTTAAGAACTTATTAAGTTTTCCGCTTTTTCCAAATCTGATTCAGTTAAAGATCCGTCTTCTTTCTTTAAGTCTGAAATTCCAGTTTTGATCTTTCTCCGTGAGTTAACATACTTATAAAAGGATTTTGGATTATCATACTCAGTTATCTTATTTTCAAAGTCTTTTCTAGCTTTTCGGCACTCTCTTAATGCTATGTTTCTATGGCGACCAAAGGTTGTTGTCCTGAATTTCGATATTTAGTCCATGATCTGTGTGTGTGTGTGTGTGTGTGGTTTGTTGTTGTTTTCTTTTTCCACTGCTTTCAATGCTTTTTTGTCATCCATATTGGTTTATCATTTTGAGTAGATTGCCTTTTGGCATGTTCCTTTTCATACTTTTTTTTATCGATTCACTAAATATTTTCTAATTTTCATTTATGTCTTTTCCTTGAAAAACAATTTACCAGTCAACATTACTTATATCATTTTTAGTTCAACTGAGCACAAAGTGCGAGGTGAGCTATTGTTGTAGGGTGTCGTCCGTCTGTCCGTCCGTCCACAATTTCTTTAAAAATCTTCACCTCCTAAACCATTAGGCCAATCAATCTGAAACTTTGCAGGGGAATTCTTTGGGTGATGTTCTTCAAAAGTTGTTAAAAGAATTTAATTCCGACATAAACTCTGGTTGCCGCGGCATTTGAAAATGGGGATCTTTTGTAATTCTTTGAATATCTTTAAAAATCTTCTCCTCCTAAACCAGTAAGCCAATCAAGCTGAAACTTTGCAGGGATGTTCCTTGAGCGAAGCTCTTCAAAAGTTGTTAAAAGAATTTCATTCCGTGAAAAACTCTGGTTGTCGCGGCATTTGAAAGTGGGAAATTTTAGTAATTCTTTGTTGTTGTTTATTTAGGTTACCTGACCGAAGGTCATAGTGACCTATTGCGATCGTGTTTTGTCCGTCGTCGTGCTTCGTGCGTTAACTTTTTACATTTTTTACTTTTTCTTAAGAACCCTTGAATGGATTTCAACCAAACTTGGCAGGAAGCAACTTTATGGGAAGGCGCTTCAGATTTGTACTCGTCATGGAGTTATCTCCCCTTGGGGCCCCATAAGGGGCCAAAAAGGGTACATCTTTCTTGTCATCTTCTTGTCATGAACCGGCTGTAAGATTAGATTCACATTTGGTATTTAGAGTCTTTAGGGCAAGAACTATCAAGTTTGTACAAGAAAAAAAATCTGTCAACAAATTGACATGCTAGGGCGGGGGGTGCAAAGGTGGGGGGTACATAAGCTTATATAGTGAACATTTTCAAAAATTGTCTCCCAAACTAGAGAGCTTTGAATTTTGGTATGTAGAATAATCTGGTGGATCTCTATCTATATGGTGTGAATTATGTCCCTAGGGTCATAATTAGCCCATTCCCGGACATCACGAATTTTACATATGGCTTATATAATGAAAATTTAAAACTCTTCTTCTCCCAAACTGAAAGGCTTTGATATTTAGTATGAATCATAATCTGGTGGACTTTTACTTGTTTTTGTGCTCTTTGGAATCAGGTGACCAATGATCCCTATGGGCCTCTTGTCATAGACTACCAGGCAAAAGTTCTTTATATTTTGTAAAGAGCTTAATTATATGGTTCTCCACCAATTTTTAGCTCATCTGAGCACAACGTGCTCAAGGTGAGCTTTTGGTATCACCTTCTGTCCGTCGTGCGTTTTGCGTCGTGCGTCAGAAGGCGTCTACAATTCTTTAAACATCTTCTCCTCAGTAACCACTGGGCGGATTTCAACCAAACTTGGTAGGAATGTTCCTTGGGTGACCCTTCTCAAAAGTTGTTCGCGGATTTTTGATTGACCCCCAAATAAGGGCGTGGCAGGGCGTGGCAGTTTTTGACTTTGATATCTTTAAACATCTTCTCCTCAGTAACCATTGGACCAATTTCAACCAAATTTGGTATGAATGTTCCTTGGGTGACCCTTTAAATGTTGTTCGCGAAATTTTGATTGATGCCAAAATATGGGCGTGACAGGGCGTAGCTGTTTTTAACTTTGAAATCTTTAATCATCGTAACCATCTCCTCAGTAACCATTGGGCCAATTTTAACCAAACTTGGCATGAATGTTCCTTGGGTGACCCTTTTCAAAAGTTGTTCGTGGAATTTTGATTTTTGCCTAAATATGGGCGTGTCAGGGCGTGGGAAGTTTTTGACTTTGAAATCTTTAAACATCTTCTCCTCAGTAACCATTGGGCCAATTTCAACCAAACTTGGCATGAATGTTCCTTGGTTCCCTTTTCAAAAGTTGTTTGCAGAATTTTGTTTTACGCCCAAATATGGGCATGGCAGGGCGTGGCAGTTTTGACTTTGAAATCTTTAAACATCTTTTCCTCAGTAACCATTGGGCCAATTTCAACCAAACTTGGCATGAATGTTCTTTGGATGACCCTTTTCAAAAGTTGTTCGCAGAATTTTGTTTTACGCCCAAATATGGGCATGGCCGTTTTTTATTTAGAAATCTTAAAGCATCTTCTCCTCAGTAATCATTGGGCTAATTTCATCAATACTTGGCATGAATGTTCTTTGGGTGACCCTTTTCAAAAGTTGTTCGCAGAATTTTGTTTTACGCCCAAATATGGGCATGGCCGTTTTTTATTTAGAAATCTTAAAGTATCTTCTCCTCAGTAATCATTGGGCTAATTTCATCAATACTTGGCATGAATGTTCTTTGGGTGACTTTTTTCAAAAGATGTTTGAGAAATTTCATTGACGCCCAAATATTGGCGTGGCAGGTTGGGGCAGTTTTTTATTTAGAAATCTTTAAATATCTTCTCCTCAGTAATCATTGGGCCAATTTCAACCAAACTTGGTATGCATGTTCCTTGGGTGACCCTTTCCAAAAGTTGCTCGAGAAATTTGATTTATGCCCAAATATGGGCGTGGCAGGGTGGGGCAGTTTTTTTACTCTGAAATTTTTAACATCTCCTCAGTAACCTTTGGGCCAATTTCAAATAAACTTAAATGAATATTCCTTGGGTGACCCTTTTCAAAAGTGTTGGCAAAATTTTGAATCATCTTACATTAGTCAGGTGACCATTCTGGCCCTCTTGTTTAAATATTTTATCTCCGGGGTCAAAAATGGGCCCGCCCCTGAGGTCCGAAGTTTGGAAAAATGCTTAATTTGACCAATTTCAAAAGACTTCTCTTAAACTATGAGGTCTAAGATATTCATATTTGGTATGTAGCATAACTAGATGGTTTTGCACTTAAAGTTGTCCCCCTAGGGTCTGAAAACGGCCCCTAGGGTCTGAAAACGGCCCTGCACTAGGGGTCCAAAAATTTGGAAAAATGCAAAATTTGAGTTTGTTAAAAAAGAATTCTTCATTTTAAGACGGAGGGCATTACTATTTTGAGTGTAGCATAGCCTGGCTGTTGATTAATTTATGTCTGTAAGTTGAAAAAAACACCCCTTCCCTGGGTGTCAAAAGTTCGTAAAAATGCTCAATTAGACCATGTTCAACAGTCTTTTCCTCCCAATCTACAAAGTCTAAGGCATTCATATTTGGTATATAGCATAACCAGATGGTTCTCTACCATGTCATCTAAAATCTTAGTCCTGGGATAAAACATGGCACTGCCCCAGAGGTCCAAAATGTTGGAAAACACCCAATTAGAGCAACTTCAAAAGTCTTCTCTTTCTGAAATATAAGTTGAAGGGCATTCCTTTATGGTATGTAGCATGTCTAAATAACTTTGTACTATGTTAATGGAAAATATGCTCTTAGGATAAAAAATGTCTCTGCTCCTGAGGTCAAAAATTGCATAAATCGCATTGAAAGAATTCTTCTTAAATAGAAATGGAGAAATTGCTTGCCACTCCCTTTCTCACAATGCTTCCTTAAACCTATTTTCCCTGAGGGTGACAAATTCTGGGATAGTTTGGTAATGGATTAAACTATAAAGCCAAATGCATTCATTTTTATTGTAAAGCATCACTGGATTGTTTTGTACAAAGCCCAAAATCTTATATATGTTTTAGTTATTTTGCTCAAGTTGTGTCTTTTTTTTTTATACAGAAAAGTACTGTAATTTGCAGATGCCTCAGGTGAGCGATTTAGGACCATCATGGTCCTCTTGTTCATTTCGTGGTAGTTCCCTAATACATATAGCACTTTTTTGATTGGGCAGTATTATCACTTCCGCAATTTTAAACGCTATTACGAGGTGGTCACGTTTGCCCACAGGACTTATGTAGTTCATTTTTTAAATCAAAAGCTCGTCTGACTAAAATACAAGATCTTACAGACTGGGTGTCTGGTCTCGTCTGTACCTAGTACACAACTCTACATGCTGGTGTAACTGTCTCGCACTGTTTCAATAAAGTTATGACTTACATGATTAGGTGGCATATTAGATGTCCAGACAGCATTTTTGTATAAACATTTGAGACTGTTAAACAACACGCTTTCAAAAAAAAAGTTCTCTATTGAAGTGTTTCTACTTAAAACAGAGTTTGATGTTCCAAGATTAGAATCAGAGTTTACATCATCACCATAATAATCAGTCTCACTTTTAACGTTATTTTGCTTTTATCATCGTTCGAAGTACTTATATATTACTTTCATATTTAATCACGGTAAAACTGTAAATACTTGAGCTTATCTGTGTTACAATATCATTTACTCCAAAATTAGAATGAAATTGGAATTCTTTATGGAACTATTTTCACATCATCCTCGAACCCTGAGGTATTATCAACACTTAAACTATCGAAATAATGAAAACTTTACATGAAGGTTCATCTTTCATTCGCTTGTAGGTGAAGGTTGGATAATTTATTCTCCTCATTGCAACCCCACTCTTCAATTCTCTATTCAATCTCCTTTGTCTAAAAGTATAATATAGGGTCACTTGGACATTTTCATACTGTTTGCTATTCTTGAGCATTTGACAATTGCGCAATATTTGATGCTTTGTCCTTTCATCAGATAGTGTAACTAGAATGGGGCGGGGCTTTGCATAAGGGCATTTTTCCGTTCTCCAAGCCTAAGAACCTCACCAATCTCTTTAACTCACATTTTATCTTTCTCAATACGTGATGCATTGTCTTCTTCGTTTGGTTCATCTAATGTATATAACACCAAGTTATCCTTCCTTTTCTCTCGTTCAATGAAATCAGGTAATGCTTCATCAATGCGGTTATCTATGTACAGACTAGACGAGCTTTCAACCTTTTTCCGAGAATGCGTGTTAAAAGGTCATCTTGGGTCTTGTTGGTACGGCATGAAATACTCTACGGATACCAGACGCCGTCATTGTGTAGTTGGTAGCGCTTCAGACTCACAATCTTCTACCATGGGGGTGTCATGGGTTCGATCTCCGGTGGCGGCACATATCCTTTCCGACATTTGTCTCTCACCAATGGGTGGATAATCGTAAACCAAAGTGGGATAAAAGCTAGGGACTAGGAAAAGATGTTATGCTGGTACTGGTGCGAGATATACCAGGAAGCCATTGTTAGGTGCTCCAGCCGCCGCGTTATGTCTGAAAATTTGTTAGAAGCGGCGTAAAACCCTATTCAAATAAACAAAACCACGAACACCTGGGATAGCTTTTTTACACGCATTGCAGTATCATAGGACGTTGTCATGGAGATCTCCAGAGTTTATCATAGAAATCTTTGGTCATTCCAGCACATGGTAAACAGTACCAAAAGTCACACACTTCACATTGTATTCCTTTTTAGCTCACCTGAGCACGAAGTGCTCTGGGGGAGCTATTGTGATCGGTCATCGTCCGTCGTCCGTCCGTCTGTCTGTCCGTCCGTTCACAATTACAAAAAAAATCTTCTCCTCCTAAACTAACCATGGAATTTCTACAAAACTTCACAGAACTGATCCTTAGGTCATGCTTTTTCAAAGTACTTCAAAGAATTGAAATCCATGAAGAACTCTGGTTGTCATGGCAACAGAGTGAAAAAACTTAAAAAATCTTCTCCTCCCTAACAGTAAGGCCTAGAGATTAGATATTTGGTACAAATCATCATCTATTGACCCTCTAACAAAATGCTTCAAAGAATTACCGTTTTCTGAACATTAGCCCTTTTCTGGGCGATCCCTGATTTTTACATAGAAATAAGGAAGGAAATCTTTAAAAAATCTTCTTCTCCCAAATCATAAGGCCTAGAGCTTTGATAATTGGTACAAATCATCATCTATTGACCCTCTACCAAAATGCTTCAAAGAATTTCGATATTCTGAAAATTAGCCCTTTTCTTGGCGATCCCTGATTTTACATAGAAATAAAGAACGAAATCTTTAAAAATCTTCTTCACTCAAACCATAAGACCTAGAGCTTTGATATTTATCATGCATCATCATCTATTGACCCTCTACCAAAATACTTCAAAGAATTACCGAAGTAATTAAGAAAATTAACCCTTTTCTTTGTGATCCCTGATTTTACATAGAAATAAAGAACGAACTCTTTAAAAAATCTTCTTCTCTCAAACCATAAGGCCTAGTGCTTTGATATTCATTATACATCATCATCTATTGACCCTCTACCAAAATACTTCAAAGAATTGCCGAATTCTGAAAATTAACCTTTTTCATTGTGATCCCTGATTTTACATAGAAATAAGGAAGGAAATCTTTAAAAACCTTCTTCTCCCAAACCATAAGGCCTAGAGCTTTGATATTTGGTACAAATCATCATCTATTGACTCTAAAGATTTCAAATGGCACATCTACTCTAGATGGAGAAAAATTGTTCCAACTTATTTTGAAATCTATCCATAAATGTAGATGTTATTGTCCGGACAAACACTATTTTGGTGTTTGACCTTGAGCTGTGACCTTGACATTAGAACTATCCCCAAAATTATTTCAAATTGCACATCTACTCTTGATGGAGAAAAATTGTTCCAACTTATTTTGAAATCCATCCATAAATGAAGGAGTAATTGTCCGTACAAATTCGGACGGACTAACGAACATACACCGACTTGTCATAGTGACAACTATGTCTCGCTCACCGCAAGCGGATTCGACAAAAACCATGTGATTATGCTACATATAAAACATAAATGCCGTCGGACTTGTAGTTCTGAAAGATCTCTAAAGATTTACAAAAATTTCCGGTTTCCAAATGTCACGGTTACCAGACTTTTTCACGGAACGAAATTCTTTTAACACCTTACGTAGGGCTTTATCCAAGGAACATACCTGAAAAGTTTCAGCTTGATTGACCAACCGGTTTTGTTGCATGGCCAGACGGACGGACAGACGATGGACAATGATCGATCACAATAGCTCACCTCGTACTTTGTGCTCAGGTGATCTAAAATCCTTGTTTGCACTCAAAAGGCACCATTTTTTGGCTCAAATGACTTCATGTTTATTCAGAATGTTTGTCTCTAATAAAATCTCTGTAAAGTCATTACTGGGTCGCATGGGGTCAAAAACTAGGTGACTAGGTCTAGCATAAAGAAATATTCTGTGCAATTTACTAGCTACCCTCTTTTGCACAATTACATTGAACGTTTGTAAGAATGTTTCTTCTTATTGAGACAGGATTTGATAACGGGTCACCTTTGGCTAAAATTAGGTCACTTGGACGTTTTTACTTGAGCCGTCATCAACTCAGGTGGGTGCTTTAGGGATGTGGCCCTCGCTTCTCTATCAGTGATAGACTATTGTCATTCTTCCCACATCTTGTCGTACCAAGGGTGGCGAAGGTTCAACTTATTTTAGAGAAAAAGATGATCTGGACATCCCTTCACTCGTGAGGATATTCTTCCCAGGACTAAAGGGCTTTGACAGCGACGGTCAAGTATTATCTTTTTGACAAGTATCTATTCCAATGAATTGATTCGTTGATTGAATGGGGTTTAACGCCAGTTTTAACAGTATCCATTACAATGAATGTTAATGGTTTACCAAGCTTTAATCTTGTTAAACAACTTAAAGGTCCATGGATATGAATTGAAATAACAAAAATACGCAGATTTCATACAGATGATTTTATTTGCGAGAGCAACAATATAGTACTGTACTACACCGTACAGGCTAAACATCAGTTAGCGCTGGACTACTTCAGTTCATAATGCAATACATCGTACAGAATAACATCAGTTAGCAACTAATATCAGTAAGTACTGGATTTACATCAGTACTAGGCTAACATCAGAAAGTATTTGACTAATGTTAGTACTGGACTAACATCAGTTAGTACATGAGTTATATCAGTACTAGGCTAATATCAGTTAGTACTAGACTATACTGTACATGATAAACATTACTTAGTACTCCGCCGTACAGGCTAACATCAGTTAGTCTTGCTTTAAAAATGTGAAACTGTCAAGCAGAACAGGGATCCAATAAATAAATTTCCAATATTTTCCAAACCTAATGACACATAAAATTTGAAACACAAGATTGTTTGCTGAATTTCTGGATTTTCCCTTTTCCCAAGTTGTAGCTTTTTTCCTTTCAGTAGAACCTTTGAGGTTTCATTATTTTGACCAGTCAAAGATGTGATGTACAGCAAAGGGAAGACATTCCTTTAAACCATTACCAAACCATTCCAATTTGAGAGAGGGTGTAGAATACATTTTTAAGTGAAATCAAATATGGTAAAAAATATTCTGATGAAAGGAGCAATTGACCAGCTGTCACGGCTGTCAATCAAGGAATCAACCAACTATTCAAATCATTCATCCCGGACCTGAGATTTCGAACTCCGACATTGGCAGCCATTGTTGTAAACCTTTATTGTTGGTTTGGTGACTTAAAAACCAACCAACCATTTTATTTTTTGGTACATACTACTGGCCATAAATTTCTAATATTTTTTTTACAATCGAAGTTGAACTTCCTGTCGGAGTCAATGGGAGGGGCTAATGAAGTAAGTGGGCGGGGCCATTGATTGGTCAATTGCAAATTTTCTTGTTTCATAATTGCTTAAATGTATTGGGTTCAATCTGTATCAAGCTATGACCCGTAAAATCTTGAAATGAAACTTGAACAAAAGTACCACATGTGGATGCCATCACTCAGCTGTTCAAGTGCTGGATAACAGATAAAATTCTTAGTCAATAAAGGGGTAAAGTTTTTCAAAATGCATTATTAAGAGTTATCCCCCTTGTCGTTATACATCACACTTTTGATAGTGAACATATGTACCGAGTTTCAAGAGAATACAAATGTACCAGATATTACAAAAGTTTTTGGATGACAACGTGGATCACAATCTGGCCATAGACATACCTTAGGGTTTCTCCAAAAACAGCCTAGCTAAAAATGAATCTTGAGAGGTCTGTTAATCTCAATGATTTAAAGTTTGATAGTCCTTTTTTGCTTGACAGTTGACCAATGTTTTTCTTATGTACAATGAGAGGTAACTGAAGCTTTAACAATAGAATCCATTCCATCTTTCTGAGTCCATTGTAATCTATGTACAAAAATATTTAACAAATTTCTGTTACTGCTATATATACAAATACAGAAACACATAAAACAAGACCGAGTGAATACCCAAGCCTTGAAAAGAAATCTTAACTTATTCCCAAATGACAAAATTTTAGGCTGATTAAAATTGAAGAGGTTCCAGAAGACAAAACAAAGTGGATTTAAATTGAAAAATAAGGGACATCTAGGGTAGAAACATTGCGATAAACAGAGAAATTGCTTGTCACAATGTTTTCAATAGCTATATTTCTTTGGTGCATGAAAAATGTGTGATTAGGTTGTAATGAATTAATGGTGTGTAAAAAATGCCAAGTCGAAAATGGGGAAAATTCTTGTAAAAATGTATTCAGTTATCTTCCTTCATTGAATAGATTACAACTTTGATAGTGGACATTTGCTCCAAGTTTCAGCTTAATACCATAGGTAACTTACAGATCACAGCTGTCCATACAAAAATTGTTCGACAAATCAAATCATTATCACGAAGTGAACTTTAACTCTGACTTTTATATTAAGCTTTTTTGTTGGTTTGGTGACTTAAATGTTGTAACTAAACCTTATTCAAGCTGAAGTTAAGATGTTTAAGTTGCTAACTACCAATTTGTCTCTTATCTTAAGTCCATGACCATATATATTACAATATAATGTTATTTATTACCTCAGTTAAACTGCCATGTTGGAGAAGAATGAGTGTAGCCATGGACCCGTCAATCACAAATTTACAGAGATTGGGAAAAATGTTGAAGTTTTTGCATGCTTGTACTGTATGCAGTATCTTCACCAAATCTAATAACCAAAGCTGATTTCTGGATCTTACAGTAATTGCTAATGCATTTCTTTAAATCTGTTTTTTATTATGTACCCACACAACAAATTCTTATACTTGTCAAAATTCAAACATGGTGTAGATGACAATTTCAAGTAGGTATATTTTCAAATATCTTTGTCTTTTGGAATAGAAAACATAGTGGATAATGAAGAAATTGCTTGTTACTAGAAATTTCTTCATTTTCAACAATGTTTTCAAAGGGTTTTTTTATGGATGGTCGTAAAAAATGGGATTGTGTGGTAATGGGTTAATTAGTTTACAAACAAGGAGGTTGTATTAAAAAGGTTTTTTTTAGAATGATAAGGGTTTAGTTTGCATCATTTCTTTTATATATTTACATTTCCATTAAATGTTAAGAAAATGAGCAATTTTAATTAACCTAAAGTCTTGTTAATTCTAATAAGCATTTTCTTGACTCTTGACCCATTCCTACATTGATATTGATGGGAACAAAAAATAAAGGTATTCTCTAGTAAGCCAGCTGTAAGACCAGATCGATTCAAATTTATTCTGAACATAAGTTTATGCATAAAACTGCATAAAAGTTACATAAGACTTAAAACTTTCTGCAAAAATATTCATGCAAAATTGAATGTACATGAAAACTTTATCCCATTCAAAGTCCAGCTTTTTGGCACCCCTCCAGATAAAACCTTTGGAAAACATTGCGAAAAATTGAATAAAATGTACAAGGTATTTCTTCATTATATACAATTTTTTCAAGCCAAAAAGACAAAGATTTTCATCAACTAAAAATTGCCATCTGGAAGTTCATTTAATTTGGACTCATCTAAAATTTGGATGTCTGGGAATAAGTAAAAAAGGGCTAGTAACAGGTTTTCCTGGTGGAATTTTGCAATCCCAAACACTGTATGCAATCCCTTTCCTCTGGAAAATGGTTACAAACAAGTGAACAAGAAAATCGGGGCATAAATTATGGTTTACCATTCACTCTGTTATTCCGAACCCAGCCCGGGAATATTCAACACAAGATCTGAAGATTTAAAAACATGACTAAATATTACCCATAACCACACAACAAGACTTTAGACTAATCTAAATTCAAAGATGTTGCAGAAGATAATTTTTAGTAGATGAAATTTAAACATTTTTTTGTATTTGAATAGGTAATTTCTTCATATTTCAAAACCTTTTACAAATCTATTTAAAGGATGTTAAACGCTGTGTGGAAACAGGTTAAGACTAGTCCAAATTTGTGTGCATTGTAAATCATATCAGGAAAAGTTAACCCATTCCCACACAGTGATGCTTTTTGTCGCCCCTCAAGAAAAACAAATGGGAAAACATTGTGTAAAATGAAGAAATTGCTTGTAACAAGAAGTTTCTTCATTTCACACAATGTTTTCTATCCAGAAAGATGAAATATCTAAAATTTCATCAACTTGAAATTGTTGTCTGCATTTCCTTTCAATTAAAACCAGTCTAAAATTCTGTTATGTGGGAATGGGTTAAGGTGTAAAACGGCTAAGATAGTCCATTAAAAGATGATGGACAACCTGAATGAACCCATTTAAACACTATCCTGCTTTTTACCACCATCCCCTCCCTTGAAAAAATTCTTAAAACATTGTAGATATGAAGAAGTTTCTATATTTTACACAATGTTTCCCAAATCACTTTTCTTGAGAGGCATAAAAAAGCATCATTGCTTTGCAATTGGTTAAAAGCCAATTGAACATTTTTTTGCCATTTCAACTCAAAAAGTAATAACTGATTTTCCTTCGCCTTGTTATATACTGTGACTTCAATACAGTAAATATAATCAATTAGAATCGACTGATTGCAGCTGTCATTAAAATAATCAACCAATCAAACCTTCATTTAGACCGCAAGTCAACTCCGAACTTCCAGAATGACTGATATCTAACGTTTGCATGCCAAACAAAATCGGTTCCAAAGAATGCTTTCAAATAAAAGTACTGAAATTACCAGGAGCCATTATAGAGGGCTTGTTTATCTTATGAGAATCAATTTGATAAACACATGCTGTTTAACCCTTTCCTGTTTAAATTTTTTTAGGCCTGCCCAAATTCAAAGGTTTTGCAGACAAAAATCTATAGTGGATTCAATTTGAAAAATTACCTTTCATTTGGGTAGAAAATATTGTGGAAAAAGATGAAATTGCTTGTTACAAGCACTTTCTTCTTTTCTCACAATTTTTTCTCAAGTATAAAATCACAAGGACGTAAAAACCAGTGATTGTACAGGAAAGGGTTAAAAGGTACAAGCAGGTGATGAGAACTTGGATCAAACTGCACTTATGTACAGGCTGATTTTTACATCTCCTGCCAAAACAGGAATATTCTGGGATCAGCATAACAAAGGTGTAAGAAAAACATTTTTGTTGATTTTGTGATAAAAACATTGAATCTATAGCTTGTAGTTATTACATTTAAGTTGCCAACCAATAGATATACTTTTTTCTTAGATGTCGCTTACCATAAATTTTGCAAAATAACAACGGTTAATAACTAAATGGAACATTCTGACAGCCCTCAGTGAGTGTGGTCATTGATCAGTCAACTGTAGCTAGCTAAAGCTAAATCATTACAATAAAGACAGTGAAGAAGACCAATTATTGAAGGCTGTCCCCATCACAAATTTACAATTTTTAAGCGTAGCTAGCAAAAGCTAAATCATTGCAGTGAAAATGACAAATTATTGAAGGCAGTCCCCATCACAAATTTACAATTTTTAACCGTAGCTAGCTAAAGCTAAATCAGACAGGGAAGAAGACCAATTATTGAAAGCAGTCCCAATCATGAATTCACAGTTTTTAACCAATGAAAACTTTATGTCTACATCACATGACTTCTTATCATTGAGAGTTGGCATTCTTAATCACATGGCCAAACCTCTAACTAATAAAGATATAATCCATTGCAAGGCAGCAAAATTTAAGACTAAACCATATTGAAAGGAGTTAATGACAACAATTTAAAATTCATGAAATTCTTTAAATTTCTGGGTAGTAAACACTGTGTAAAATGAAAAAAATTGCTTGTTACAAGCAATTTCTTCATTTTCCACAATGTTTTCCCAATCGTTTTCTTCAGGGGATCCAAAAGCACTATTGTGTTGAAATGGGTTAAGCAATGTCACATAACCAATGAGGGCTATGCATCACCAGTTGATGACCGTGTGTTCAAAATTTTAAACACCTTTACACTGAATAGACACGATCATTTCACATCGGGTCAAAATACGACATTTTGACAAATGAACAATGGGTTTGTGATGACACATGAACCAGGTGAGGTCGCATTATTATAGACAAATGAGAATTTACGATACATTTTCTTCCTGAGTAACAGATTTCTATATATATATATATTTCTTTATATTTCTAAAATATTTCCTCTCTCAATTGTTATGTACACATTATGACAAATTCTCTCAAATAAAATCAATCTTTAATCAAGAACCAGGTGCTTGCAGCATGTACATCATTATCACTAACAAAAAACCGATAACCAAG
Source organism: Fragum fragum (assembly GCA_946902895.1). NCBI lineage: Eukaryota > Metazoa > Mollusca > Bivalvia > Cardiida > Cardiidae > Fragum > Fragum fragum. The sequence continues at coordinate 22,024,184 of OX336382.1, read as the reverse complement.
AAAGCTGTGTATGAAAAACAACACACAACCAATTGACAAAGAGGATATTTTAACCATTCCACATTTTTTTCTTTTTTAATTTTAGACTGGGCTAAATATGAAGAGGCTGCAGAAGACAATCAAATTGGATGCAATTTGAAATGAAATCATCCTATTTGGTAGAAAATACTGAAATACTGTGAGGAAAGAAGAAAGTGCTTGTCTGAAACAATTTCTTCTTTTACTACAATGTTTTATCAAATATCCCATGACAATCACAGTAATATAAAATCCAGGGTTTGAACAGAAAAGGGTTAACCCAATTGCCAGATGACAAAATAGAATTGAAATAAGTTGTAAATAACAATTTAAAAATTGAGAAATTTAGAAATTCTTTGTCTTTATAAGTAGCTTCCATTCACTAAGGGTGTAAAAATCAGGATTATTACTATTTCCCCCCAAGAAAGGGAAAAAACAAAATGTGTTTGTGAAACCCTTTGCCCCCGAAACAAGAATTCTTTAGAAACGGGTGATTTCTATTGTTTTTTTTTTCCTTTGTTTTAGGGAAAAGGGTTAAAATTTTGACCTTGACCTTGATGAAATGACCTTCCCGAGTTGCGCCTTGTTGAGACCTATCTACATAACAAATATTAGCATTGTAACTTAATCAGGGTTGAAGTTATAGGAAAATGTTTAGTTGGCAGGTTAAGTTTTGCAGACAGACAGACGGACACTGGTAAAACAATATGCCCCCGATCTTATCGATACGGGGCATAAAAAAAAATTGTGACAAGAAATTTCTCCTTATTTCACATAATTTTCTACCCAATATGGCAGTTATTTGTCAATTTAACTTATTCCCACACAATGACGCTTTTAACCACCCTTCAATATGAAAGCTTTGGAAAATATTGTGGAAAATGAAGAAATGGCTTGTTACAAGCAATTTCTTCATTATCCATAATGTTTTCTACCTCAAAAGACAAAGATTTTAAAGATTCCATCACAATAAAATTGTCGTCTGCAACTTCTTTGAATTTGGACTGGTCTAAAAAAAAATTCATGTTGGAATGGGTTAAATAGATTTTTAATTGTTGTCTATAACCTCTCTCAATTTGGACCAGCATGAATTTTGTCATCTTGTAATGGGTTGAGGAGTATTACCCCTAAAGCACTTACATTTGACCATAATTTTAATCACTTACATCATAGGGTAGAAGAAAACAATTTCCTTTAACCAAATGCCACACAATGACGTTTTTTGACGCCCCTAAAGAAAAACAATCAGGAAACAATTGTGGAAAATGAGGCAATTGCTTATACCCATAAAGTTGAAAAAAATCTAAATTTTCATTAACTTTTAATTTTCTTCTGCAACTCCTTTCAATTTGAACTATTCTAAAAATTTGTCCTCTGGCCTTAAATGTCAGGTCTCGTGAAAATGACTGATCACATAAGAAAAAGTTTAGTGATTGAACTTTTCTTTTATCCCTTTCCTACTTTTCAAAGTTTTAGACCTGTCCAAATTCAAAGATTTTACAGAAGAAAACTTTAAGTGGATTCAATTTGAAAAATGACCATTTGGTAGATTAGAACATATTGTTTAAAAAGAAGAAATTACTTGTTGCAAGCAATTTCTTCTTTTTCTACAATGTTTTCTGAATAAAATTACAGTGACGTAATAACCAGACATTGAACAGGAAACGGTTAATGTTATGCCAACTCAAACACTCAAGTTTAATGTATCTGTGTAGAGAGAAGAGCTAACGTTCCAGGATACCAAAGGCCCAATTTTCTTCTTTGGTTCAATCATGTTTGGAAGTACAGCTTACTTGAATTAACAAATGTAACTGTTTCAATCTAATACAAGAACAAAGTTAAACAAGTACTTTGTTGGTAATTCAATAATTATTCAAAGTAAAATAACATGCATTTGTATGAAAATACATAAGTCTGTTTTCAATTCATTCTGAGTTTACTCCATTAAACCTTCTATATCAAGTAATTTTAAAACTGATCTGATCTGTAAAGTGCTAAAAATACATATTAAAATGTAAAGACCCTCTTATCAAATTATCAACACTCAAACATCTCTCTCGCAGATAAACAAATTAAAATTATATGAAAAAATTATTGAGCATAATTTCTGTTTACTGTTAGTACTGGCTCGGTTGAAAATTACTCCGTTTTATGAGGGAAAAATAAAAGTTCCTAAAACAAGACCATCATCAATCGGAGAGTAACTGTTGTAATAAACTGTCCTTCTGATTGGCTGGTTTTATCTCGTCAACAGGAGCCTGAAAAGGGGAGACAACTCAGTAATTAAAGATCTTAATCATTTACCAATTTCTGTTTAATCCTTGGTTTTAATGTCCCAGTAATTTTATACTTGAGAAAACATTATCCCTACACAGACATCAAAAATTTATAACGGTCCAAATTCAAAGAAGTTGAAGACAACAACTTTTTGATGATGAAATGCAGAAATCTCTGTCTTTTTAATTAGATTTTCATACTGTTTTCTCAAAAAGCTACATAATGTGAGGATGGGTTAAGGATTGACCTCCAATATTTGAACATAATTAAAATTCCCTTAAGAAAACCAAGAACTCTTAAGTAGAGTAAGACATATTTACTTAAAAATATTGTAACCAAATCTTTTGTAGCTGTCTCAATAAGACAATTATAGAGAGTTTAAACAAAATAGGATTAAATTAGAATTCTGCAATCATTTACATATGCATTCAAATCATGTCTTTACACATGTCACAAAAATTTTTATAAACCCTTGCCCACAGAAAATTTAGACTGGAATTGTCAATTTCTTCTTTTCCAACAATGTTTTCTCTGGTATAAAATCACAGCAATGTAAAATCCCAGGTTTGTAGAGATAAGGATTAAGCAAATATCTCTTTAAGTGACAACTTTTGGGGTATCCCAGAAGTGGTGCCCTGGTACAAGTTTTTCTGTACTTCACAAAAATCTAGTCTTCTTATGGGATAAAGGATTGCTGTCAATTTTGTTCATCAACAAGCGACTGATGATATCACTATTGTCTGTTGATTGGAATCACTCATTTCTCAAATTGTCTAATTAATAGGGCAAACAAAGGCAAAATGACCAATGGCTATTAGTTATTGTTCCTAGACAACCATATTTTTTGACATATCTCTGTGTACAAATTTCCTTGGAAAATTAACCCATTCCCATTCAAATACGGGATTTTACGTTCCTGTGATTTTTTACTCAAGAAAACATTGTGGAAAAAGAAGAAATTACTTGTAACAAGCAATTTCTCCTTTTTCCACAATATTTTCTACCACATAGGATGGTTTCATTTCAAATGGCATCCAGTTTTCATTGTCGTCTGCAACCTCTTTCAATTTGGACTGGTCTAAAATTTCCAAAAATGGGAAAGGGTTAAATGTAAAGCAGTGACATCTGTAATCATTTATGATTTGACCAATTCCCACTCAACAAAATTTTAGACATGTTCAAATTCAAAGAAGCTACAGATAACAAATTCAAGTTTATCAAAAAATTGTTTTTCTTGGCAGAAAAAAATTGTGGATAATGAAGAAATTGCTTGTAACAAGTAATATCTTCATTTATCCACAATCTTTTCACAAAGCTTCTATCTTGGGAGCATCAAAAAGTGTTATTGTGTTTGAATGGGTTAATCCTTTCCTGTTTTTGGAAATTTTAGACTAGTCCAAATTGAAAGAAGTTACAGACGACAATGAAAACTGGATGCCATTTGAAATGAAACCATCCTATGTGGTAGAAAATATTGTGGGGAAAAAAAAGAAATTGCTTGTTACAAGCAATTTCTTCTTTTTCCACAATGTTTTCTGGAGTATAAAATCACAGAAACGTAAAATCCCGTATTTGAACGGGAAAGGGTTAAACCAAGTACCAGATTTTTATTTCTAACAATTCTACTTTACAGGATCTTATAGATACAAATATATGATTAAATCAGAAACATTTGTTAATGATTATTTGAAGGGGGGGGGGGTAGGCTTCTTTGAACAATATTTCAGTAATACCAGGGCAAAGTTTCCTACACATTTACTGCCTGGGTATCGTCAGTACTAGACTAGGGCTCATATATGTATCCAACATAAAGTGATTAAAACTTCATGACAAAGGAGAAAATACTGGTTACAACTATTTTCTTGTTTTCACACAGTGTTTCCACAGAATTGTTACTACAGCGCATAAAATACGAGCACCATCCTTGGCTGTTGGGTGCTGGATAACAGGCAAAATGCATCTAGAGTTATCCTCCTTGAAAGTATAGGTTGCTCTTTTGATAGTTAACAAGTGTGCCAAGTTTCAAGTGAATGCCTTTAGTAGAACCTGAGATATCACAGAATGTCAAAGTTTTCGCAAAACGACGACAACAAGGCCATACCTCAAACAAGAGGACCATGATGGTCCTAAATCGCTCCCCTGAGTATGATGGTTCATGGCTTTATGATATAAACAAAATGGCAAAGCCCTCTGTCTAATTATTTTGGAGAAGATGTTTACAGATTTCTCTTTTAATCCTAGGAATATTGATGATTCCACCATATAGCACTAATTCCCTGAATATGGTAATGCTTTGAAGTATAGACATCAATACATACCAAGTATAAAAGCTGTAAGCCTAATGGTTTAGGAGAAGAAGGTTTTCAAAGATATCATTATTTAATCCTAACTAATATTAGGGATTGCACAGAAAAGGGCCAATTTTTAAGTAATTTGGTAGAGGGTCAATGGCTGATGATATGTACCAAATATCAAAGCTCTAGGCTTTATGGTTTGGGAGAAGAAGATTTTCAAAGATTTCCTTCTTTATTCCTTTGTTAAATCAGGAATCGCACAGAAAAGGGCTAATTTTCAGAATACAGTTATTCTTTGAAGTATTTTGGTAGAGGGTCAATATATTGTGATATTTGCCGAATATCAAAGCTCTAGGCCTTATGGTTTGGGAGAAGAAGATTTTTAAAGTTTCCTTCTTTAATTCTATGTAAATCAGGGATCGCCCAGAAAAGGGCTAATTTTCAGAATAGGGTAATTCTTTGAAGTATTTTGGTAGAGGGTCAATAGATGATGATTTGTACTAAATATCAAAGCTCTAGGCCTTATGGTTTGGGAGAAGAAAATTTTAAAAGGTTTCCTTCTTTATTACTATGTAAATCAGGGATCACAAAGAAAAGGGCTAATTTTCAGAATACAGTAATTCCTTGAAGTATTTTGGTAGAGGGTCAATAGATGATGATGTATACCAAATATCAAAGCTCTAGGCTTTATGGTTTGGGAGAAGATTTTTAAAGATTTCCTTCTTTATTTCTATGTAAAATCAGGGATCATTAAGAAAAGGGCTAATTTTCAGAATACGTTAATTCTTTGAAGTGTTTTGGTAGAGGGTCAATAGATGATGATATATGCCAAATATCAAAGTTCTAGGCTTCACCGTTTGGGAGGAGAAGATTTTTTAAGTTTTTTCACTCCGTTGCCATGGCAACCAGAGTTCTTCATGGATTTCAATTCTTTGAAGTATTTTGAAAGAGCATGACCTAAGGATCATTTCTGTGAAGTTTTGTTGAAATTCCGTGGTTAGTTTAGGAGGAGAAGATTTTTTTGTAATTGTGAACGGATGGATGGACGGACAGACGGACGGACGACAGACGATGACCGATCACAATAGCTCCTCCAGAGCACTTCGTGCTCAGGGGAGCTAAAAAACCCAGCCAAGCTATAAAATTTCGTGTGGCAATCTATTTTAGCCCATTTCCCCACAGTAAAGCTTTTTGATGCCCCTCAAGAAAAACATATGGGAAAGCAATTTCTTCATTTCACACAATATTTTCAACCTAAAAAATCTGAATTTTCCATAAATATCAAAGTGCCGTCTGCAACTCCTTTCAATTTTGACCAGTCTAAAATTTTGCCGTCTAGTAATGGGTTAAAGCATTCCTTACCCTTGGTTCATTTTGAACAACATTCACATGTTTTGGTTCTAAAAAGCTTGATGACATCTTCTCTGCAGCACTTGCTGCAAGCCGCATTTTCTGCTGGGCCGTCAACTGTTTGCGGAACAAATTGGTGGCTTTTTCATCTTGGTCCGCTGCAATATATAGATTTTATCCTTTAGAAATTCAAGAGTATTTCTTCCTTGAATCAAGGAATTGATTATGTGTTAATAGCGTATCTTCTCTTTAACTTATATCACTACAAATTAACCAGAATATCATGCTCTATGACAGCCCTCAAGAATACAATCATTTGAACAAGAGGGCCGTTGGCCCTGGGGCGCTCACCTGAGATAAAGGCTCTTTTTCTTTCAACAGTCTAATTTCATGTTAAGGTTAGGATTATGAAACAAGTGGGCCACAATTACATATAAAGACTATGAACCTGGGGATCCAAAAGTCTAAATTACAAATTCCAAGGCTTAAGTGCTGATTTGAAAGAAAGAAAAAACTTTTTCCATGGGTTATAATTTCAGAAATAAGAAAGAAGTCTGTGAACTGATGCTTCATGCCTATAACCCCCCCCCCCCCCCCCCTGGGTCTGCCCCTGGAAACCCTAGGATCATGATTTTAGCTATTTTGTAAGAGATCAATATACTGATGCTTCATGCAAAATATCAAGGCTCTACACCTTCTGGGTCAAGAGGAGAAGATTCTTAAAGATTATTTTAAAATTTTACTTTTGTTGCCATGGCAACCAGAGTTTTAAACGGATTTCAATTCTTTTAGCTATTTTTGAAGGGGACCACCTAAGGAACATTTCTGCCAAATTTGGATCAAATCGGCCCAGTGGTTTGAGAGGAGATGTCATTTAAAAAAATCGTTCTTTATTTCTATATAAACCCCAACCCCCCTGGGGCTCCGCCCCTGGGGACCCAAGGATCATTATTTTAGCTATTTTGAAAAAGGTCAATATTCTGATGCTTCATGCATCTACGCCTTCTGGGTCAGGAGGAGAAGATTTTAAAGATTATTTTAAAATTTCACTTTTGTTGCCATGGCAACCAGAGTTTTGAACAGATTTCAATTCTTTTAGCTATTTTTGAAGGAGACCACCTAAGGAACATTTCTGTCAAATTTGGTTCAAATAGGCCCAGTGGTTTAGGAGGAGATGTCGTTTAAAGAAATTGTTGACGGACGACGGACGGACGCGGGACAAAAGGGGATCACAATAGCTCACTTGAGCACTACGTGCTCAGGTGAGCAAAAAAATGTGGAGAATAAAGACATTAATCGTTACAATCAATTCCTTCATTACCCACAATGTTTTCTACCCAAAACTTTAAAAGGAATCAATATTCCATCTAACAACTTAAATCTTGGCGTATGTGTCTTCTACCAAATTGGTCAAGTTCAAAATTTAAGGTGCACTGGAATCAGTCTTTTCCTTACATTAATTCGTTCTCATCCCTGTTTCTTATTCTGAAATTTTGATTTCCCTTTTACATATTGTTGGGTTTGAATAACAGCTCAGAGCTCCAGTTAGCAGATAAACTTAATCACAGTTTTTAGTTGCTTGGTGTCTTACTTCATAACTACAGCAAACCATTATTCATAGAATGATTAGAATCTCTGTCAAACAACCTTGTTGGGTGTGACCAAAAAATCCATACACTATTAACCCATTCCCACACAGTGACGCTTTTAAACGCTCCTCAATTGAAAGCTTTGGAAAACATTGTGGAGATCGAAGAAATTGCCTGTTACAAGCAACTTCTTCATTTTCCACAACATTTTCTACCCAAAAAGACAAGGAATGTTAAGGTTTCATCAACTTCAAATTTTCGTCTGCAATTTCTTTAAATTTGGATTGGTGCAGCATTTTATAGTGTGGGAATGGGTTAAGAGTATTATGTATTTAGTTTGAAATTTTCTTTAAAAATCCACAGAGAATCTAATTACAAAATTGTATTACTACAGAAGTCTCTCTCAAGTTTTTGGTCATTTGACCTTTATCACAAAGCACATTAGAACCAAAAGGTATATCTTTCCTCTATTACTTAGTATCGAATATACATCGATATAAAAATCATTTAGTCTGTTAGTATGAATGGGGTTAAATGCCACTTTTAACAGTATTTCAGTCATATTGAGGCGACTAGAGCACGTAAATATGAAGTCCAGGTATTTCACACACAAGTACTACAACTTAATCATTTCCGAGCCTCCAACTGCCCATCCCACTGAGGTTTAAGATTATCCACACAGTGTTGGGAGACAAATGTCAAAAGGATATTTGCAGTAACTTGGGACCTATCCCTGGACCCCATAATTGAGAGCCTGGCACGATAACTGTGTTAAGGCTGGGGCATTGAAATATTCTTAAGAACGAATGCGAGATTTACTTACAAGAGCTAGCTAAAGCCTGTAGTGTTTCATATCGATTCTTAGCTTCCTCTCTTTTCTTTGGAACAACCAACTCCTCTTTGTACTCTGGGGACTGCAGGCTGTGTTCTTGGCTCATTTCGTTGACTGAAAACAATATAAATGTTGTCAAATTATCTACTATCATGTTATCCTTAAAACAATATTCACAAACGATCCTGCTTTTTTACTGTCTCTAAGGGACATGGTATGTTATTACTGTGCCCCCTAACAGCATTATTTTCAGAAATATGATCTTGATAAATGACCTCGACCTAGTTCGATGGCCTTGAACTTACAACCAACTGATGCCTATCAATGCATGGACCCGCAAATATGAGCAATGCATCTTTAACAGAGTTTGAATAACAGAAAAGTATTAAGTTTTCTGCTTACAGAGAGCCGGACAGGCGCAAAAAAATAAGCTTTGGGAAATATTGTGGAAAATTAAAAATAAATAAAACTTAATGTTTGGATCTTATATGAATTTAGGCTTGTTTAAAATTTTATCATCTGCTCATGGATCCACAATGATTTCTACCCTGAAAAATCAGTGTGTTTTGAAATGTCATTGCCCAAACAATGTTGTCAGCAACTTTGAATTTAAACCAGTCAAGATTGATTGATTGAATGGGGTTAACGCCATTTTTAACAGTATTTCAGTCATATCACATTGGCTGGAGCACCTAACAATGGATTCCTGGTATTTCTCACACCAGTACTACCACTTCATCCTTTCCTAGTCTCCAGCTGCTATCCCACTCAGGTTAACGATTATCCATCTATTGGTGAGAGACAAAGGTCGGAAAGGATATGTGCTGCCGCTGGGGATCAAACCCATGACATCCCATTATTGAAGATAATCGACTGAGCTATGACGGCAGCTAAATCAGTCAAGAGGTCATGGGTAAAGCAAGACTTACTTTGTTCAAGAATATCCAGCGGTATTTCCGATGTTTCTTGGTCCATTGGTTGTTGTTGATGGTGATGAACATACTGTGGTGATTGTTGTGGCGGGAGCATCTGTGTTTGGTGTTGTCGCTCAGTCCGTGCATTACAAAGGTTACGTATTTCCCGTTTTACGTAATGAGTTGATGCAGGTGTGTGTACACTCAATGGCACATCTGGTGGCTTTTTACTACTGTTAAAGAAAAGTAAGATGTCTGTATATATATAATCTATGAGGCTAAGGCTACACTGATCTAGGAAATAATCCGTTATCCAGAAAACCTGCCCAAGTGACAATCTGATTTCTTCTTTTAGCTAGAAAAGCGTTAGCTTTGATAGCTTAAGTTAACAAACAAAATTTTGATCTCGAAGATCAATGAGTTCAAACTGCCACTTGAGGCTTAACCACTAATCAGTCAAATGCATACACTATAAAAAGTAGTTCTGGTGTATGTTATGAATACTACAAACTCTATTCAAATTGTAGTGCACTCTTTCAAAGCATGCGATCTAACCCATTCCCACTCATTTCCGCTTTTCTAAGCATTTCAAGAAAAATGCTTTGGAAAACATTGTGGACATTGAAGAAATTGCTTGTAACAAGCAATTTCTTCAATGTCCACAATGTTTTCTACCAAATTCCACTATCTTGAAATTGTCATCTGCAACTTGTTTCAAATTGAACTAGTATAAAAATTTGACATGTTGAAATGGGTTAACTCCTGGGTTACTTTAAGCTAGTTCATTTATCATGATAATCTTTGACAAAGAGGATTACTTAACAAAACCATGCTTTGCTAGCTTACAGTGCTTTCAGTATTTTGATATTTAGATTTTATAGTTAACTATTTTTATGATTCACAGCAAAAGAAAACAAATTTAGAGTCAGTGAAATTTATTAGATCTGAATTTTGGATAATGAATTACTTGTAACAGGCTAATTCTTCTTTTCCAAATGTTTTCCGCAGGTTTTAGGGCATCCATTATCAGACGATTGTGATTTCATCACAAAACATTGGAATTTTTTCAATGTCATAATAACCTCAGTCCAACGCATCCCTTCCGTTTTACAACCCCCAAGAAAAAAGGTTATGAAAACATTGCGAAAAATGAAGAAATTGCTTGTAGTAGGCATTTACTTCCTTTCCACAATGTTTTCTAAATACTCATCTGCAACTCCTTTAAATTTGAAACACTCTAGAAATTTGCATCTGGTATAGCTTAATTGCATTTCTTTACATTTCTTAATTAAGTTTGTATAATTTCTATCACTTTAACAAATTTACAGTTCTTTGGGCGTTTGAATTTTACATGTTACAACCAAACCCTGAGATCAGCCATTTCTTGAAATCGTAAAATTAATATTTATTACCATTTCTTGAATATAAAGTAAAGTACAAAAAAATTTCCACACCTATAAAATCCGTAAAGGGCAAAACCTTTTTAACCCCGGACAGCTTATGTTGTTTGCCGAGACAAATAGGTTAATAGTCCTCAAAAATAAAACTTACTTATCAAAGAGTGACATAGAAATAGATTTAGAGCATACTTACTTATCAAAGAGTGACAGAT